>JAOYMO020000012.1:0-80121 GCA_025802455.2 Iodosphaeria phyllophila | reverse complement strand
AAGACGTGTGTTAAAAAGACGTGTGTTAAAAAGACGTGTGTTAAAAAGACGTGTGTTAAAAAGACGTGTGTTAAAAAGACGTGTGTTAAAAATTGAAAGTTTATATATTGATACAACAACAGCCGCAAAATGAGCAGTAAGGATAGCATTACAGTCGACATTAAGGCTACGGGTGATATTAAGAACGATAGCGATGCAGACCTTTCCGATACGGAATCATGCCTTTCCGATAACGAAACACAACTCATTGATGCGGACACATGCCTTTCTGACGAAGACCTTTCAGACACGGAGTATAATGCAATCATCGGCAGTACGAAGGCTATACAAAGTCCGCAAGATTTGAAAGATGGCTATGTTCGTTATGTTTATGCGAGTGGCGATGTTTATGAAGGGGAGATGAAAGATGGGCGACGGCATGGTAAAGGAAAATTGACCTATTCGTATAAACATACAACGTCTGGTAACGTGTATGATGGTGAATGGTATGAGAATGGTAAGTATGGCGATGGTTATATGTATCGTATTTATGCAAATGGAGCTATCTACGATGGCAAGACGCGAGATGGTTTAAGACATGGCAAGGGTAAGTATATTTATTCTAATGAATATGCGACCGATAATGTGTATGATGGTGAGTGGGAACACGGTAAGCAATGCGGAAATGGACATGTAAAGATTACTCATTATAGACACATATATGAAGGTGAAATCAAGAATTGGATGAAGAACGGAAAGGGTAAGTATTATGTTCCAGGAAAACTTTCATACGAAGGCGATTGGAAAAACGGCAAAAGCCACGGGTATGGAGTACAGATAAAGAACGGTGGTAAGAGTTCGTATGTCGGTGAATGGCAGAATGGCTTACGTCACGGGCGAGGTAAGCATGTATATTCTTGTGGAAATGCAATGGAAGGCGAATGGCGGAAGAATATTTCTTATAAAGTTAATAAAAAATTCTATACAAACGGCAATATTTACGAAGGTAGTGTTGTACGTTGTATGCCTGATGGTTACGGAAAAACGACCTATGCTGATGGTTCTGTGTATGAGGGAGAGCATGCAAATTATGACCGTCATAATAGTGGGCGATGTCCATGTGATGGCAAATCAGTGTGTGAAGTTGAATGGTCATATAACAAAAAAGAAGGTCGAGGAACGTTTAAACGTGCAAATGGTGATGTATATGTCGGCATGTTCAGAAATAACCAAATGAATGGAAAGGGTGTATATACATGGTCGAATGGCGCTAAGTATGATGGTGAATGGCGCGATGACAAAAAGGATGGTCAGGGAACATACGTATACCTTGATGGTTATGAATATAGTGGTGGATGGCGCGATGATAAAAGGGATGGTAGTGGGATGTATGTATGTCCTGATGGTCGTTATGGGTATGATGGTGAATGGCGTGATGATAAGAAAAATGGCAACGGGACATCAACTGAACATGATGGGGTGTATATCGGTACATGGAAAGATAATGTTCCTCATGGTCTAGGTCAATATATTTATGAGAGTAAAATTATCTTTAGTGGTACTTGGGAAAATGGACTAAAGTATGGTATCGGAACATATACATATCCGAATGGCATTATTCATGAATGTGGTTGGAATCGAGACAAAATGATACGAAGCGAAAAGTATACGTATCCATCAGGTGACACATATGTGGGTGAAATGTCGAAAAATTTTACGAAGGAAGGAGCCGGAAAATACACGTTTGTTGATGGGGTGGTGTATAAAGGGCCGTTTAAGAATGACAAAATGCACGGAAGAGGTTGTTTAAAGAAACCTGATGGAACGGTTATCGCGGGTAAGTGGAATGATGGTGTTTATATGGCTTGATTGAGTGGATAAAAAACGATGGTAGGCTTATTTTTTTATTGCTGATAAAGCAATATATTACAGTGTTGTGGTGAAAATTGTGTTGATTATTGATAAATTATTCATCAAAATCTCTTCATATTTGTTAGTAATGTTGTAAGTTAATGTGTTGTTTATGAGTATTTTATTCATTACTTTGTCAAATTTGGATTTATTAAATGTTCGTCCGTTTATACAAAAATCCACTTTATGTTCTTGGTAATATTCATTGCTTGCATAGTTAAACAAACGATGTGGTCCGCTGTTGCACATCCACGTATAATTGCTATATATTATTCTAGATATTGAGATACGATGTTGATGAGGTTCAACTACTGTCGATGATTTATCCCCGTTTCTACACATATTTCCATTATTATACCAACTCATACTTTTATTCATGAGACCATGTTGCGACATTGCAGGTTTACCATTTTCACTATGAAGATAACCGTTAGAAAAAGTAACTTTTGTACCATCTTTCGGAAACCACGCAGTCATCGTATTTTTCGCTCCAGATATGAGCCTGATCTCAGATAACCCGTCTACATCTGTCAGTTCAACCTTACCTTTCAGACAATACGAGTATCCATTTATTGATAAATTTATTTGAGTATAATGTAAATAGGTGCAATAATCTCGTAAATAGTACCAATAACCTACATATATTGGAATCTTAACTTTCTCTTTGCTCATTATTGATACTTACTCTTAAAAAAATCACTTTTTATTGGTATGCTGTATGTGATATACTAAACCACCTCCTTATATCACGTATGGCACATTCGGATACGATAACAACATATACTGTTTTGCCTTACTTTCATATGGTAGATTATCACTTTGAACAATGACTTGGCAATGGTTTTTTGACACTAAAATAGGGTGTTCGAATAGCTTTATGTTGTCATTTTTAGGTGCTCGATCTATCAACCATAGGTCAGATTTACTAGTAATTTGTTGTAGTTTTTTGATTTCAGTAGGACCAAAATAATGATAGAATATATAGGACATAATGTATATATTGACGTCTTTATCACGATCTTTGTTATGTGGAATATCGGGCGATAAAATATCATAGTTATGGAACTCAATATCGAGCATTTCGTTATAAACTCTCCAGCTTTCCATGATGTCATAATTGATAAATTTGATAGTGATATGTGGGAAATATGATTCGAAAAACAGTCTGAATGCCAATAATTCAAACCCTGGACCGCCGCCGATTGATACGATTTTGATGCGACTTACACTTTGAAGAACGTTTGTGTCAAGGCCATTCACGTTAAGAACATTGTATTTCAAGTATTTATCAAGCAAACCGTCGTTATACGCGCGTTCAATCATCGAGTAGGTTTCTGTGAATCTCTGGATGGATTTCAATGATATGTAGTAATATTGAAAGCCTAAATTTTCATACTCTTCTTGCGACCAAGTGATAGTATTTGTTTGTTTATTTGGCTTCTTTTCGTATATCATTTTACCATATTCCTTCTCATTCTTGGTAAGTTTAGTATCCAAGTAAGCGAGTATTTTTGTTCGATAAGTATTCATTTTATCCAGTAAATTCTTACCATTTGCATTCGTATAAAAACTCCATTTATTTTGCATATCAGTGTAGTATTTATACTCATACTCTTCCTTTTTCAGTCCTAATCTATATATCATATTTGTGTCGTATTTATCGATTTTCTTAACAAAAGACATCAAGACTGTTCGGTATGATGTAGTATATAGTGCGATGTATAATATAAAATGTGAAATCTTATATTGTATACTATAGTATATACCAAGTTATACGCCCTATGACCTCTCTTATCTTAACGAAAACGGGACTCTATATCGATAAAAAGGATATTCCAAATGACTATGAGTTGCTGGTAAAATTCTTGACAATTACGGATAAACCAGACCCTATGCGAAAAAACATTGTCAAGAAATACAAGATGTATTATGAAAACAAGAAGAACGGAATGCTTTTGATACCGCGTTTTGGTCTTCAGCATTACTTAGAGAAGTTTCCAAAAAGTGCTTTAGGTAACGTCAATATCACCTCACAGTTTCCTATCAGCGATGATATTGATGTTAGTTCATATAAGCCTATTTCACTCCAATCTAACCAAAAACTTATCGCTGATAACCTTATCGACACCATGCAGAGGAAGATGTCTCAAAACGGTATTGTGCTAAACTTAGAGGCTGGCCAAGGAAAGTCTTATATTGCTGCACACCTTATTAGTGTTTTTAAGAAGAAAACTCTTATCGTTCTACACCGCACAGCATTGATTAAACAATGGAAACTCATTCTTAAAACGCACTATCCATTGTTAAAAATAGGCGATTATCATAGTAAGCGTAAGGTCGATGGCGACGTAGTTTTTATCATTATCAATTCGGCGGTTGGAACGGATAAGTTCGAGTTTAAGCGTATGGCGGAAAGTGATGCTGTGTCAGAAAACGACACAATGTCGGAAAGCGATTATGGGTCGGAATCCGATGATGGTGGTTCGGAAGAGAATAGTGCGGATGACATTAGTGATTGCGATGGGGATGTGATTGACATTGAGAGGAATACGAAGAAGAGTTCATGGAAGAATACAGGGAAAAGTGTTGTTGATAACGAGAAGAGCTCGGGGAAGAATGTTGTTGGTGTTGATAAGAATGTGGCGAAGACTTCAGGGAAGAGTGATGGGGGTGCTAATGTAGAATCGAAAAAAGAGGGCAATGCAACTGACATTATATCGATGAATCGGACTGAATTCTTTAACCAGTTTGGGTTCATTATCTTTGATGAGGCTCATGAATATGGAGCTCTGAAGACACAACGTTCTTTGATGTTTATTCAAGCAAAGTATATGTTGGGATTGAGTGCTACGCCGTATTCAAAGCCACTTGATGGTGGTATCCCATGGCATATCGGAAAGGTATATGAAGCGGCTAAGTTTGAAGGATTTGTTAAGCCTGAAGAGCATAAGTTTGATACAAAGGTTTTTAAAGTGCAGTATTCTGGGCCCGATGATTTTACTGAGCCTATCGTTAATAAGGTCACTAAAATGATTAATAGTGCTGCGATGGTCAATCGTATATCGGATGACTCTTATCGCAAGGTTATGATCGCAAAAATGATTGCGGCGGAGTTACAAAATCCAGCCAAATATGTGTATGTCTTTGGAGACCGTCGAGCTTATTTGACTTCTTTGAAAGAGTATTTGGGCAATGAAACAAAGGAAGAATCTGCGATTATCGATAATGATGATGACTTTATTCGTATCGTTGGAGGTGCTTCAGAACAAGATATTGACCGTGCGGAACTTAAGGCTCGAGTCATTTTCACTACATACTCATATATGGGAACTGGCAAATCCATTCCTAAAATGAATACTTTATTCATGGTTCATCCTAGGAAAACTAAGCTTGAGCAATACATCGGACGTATCTTCCGTATGGGTTCTGACAACACGATTACTCGTAATATCTACGACATCGTGGATTGGAGCACGACGTTTAAAAATCAGTGGTATTCACGCAATAAAGTCTATGCTTCTAGGGAGTATAATGTTGAGGTTGTTAAGAGTAAGTGGAGTGAGTTTGCGGCGAAGGAGGAAGAGTCGGAGTAAAAAATACTTGGCGGTAGTTATCGATTATCGGATATATTCAACGATTTTTTTACTTTCTTAACTTTAACATCAGCACTATAAAGGAGCCATGTAATCATCAAGTTATTCATTAAAATCTCTTCATACTTATTGGTTATATTGACAGATGGCATCAATATCGATGTAATTTTTATAAGCTTATTATACTGGTGCACGCATGTAAATATTCCATTATTTATGTATGTCCATTTTCCAACTCCATGCTTATAGCCACCTCTCCACTTTCCTTCAAAAATACTACCATCGTTATACGTAAGTTTTCCTTGACCGGATTTGTCGCCATTTTCCCACTCGCCTTTATAAATACTGCCGTCATTATACATACATATTCCATGACCATATTTCACACTATATATCCACTCACCATCATAAATATTGTTATTGAACGATGCGTATTTCCCCCGACCATGTCTTTGGTTGTATCCCCACTCACCTTCATATGTGCTACCATCGTTCCATGTGTATTTTCCTTTCCCAGACCTGCTTCCATATTTCAATTCACCTTCATACATATCACCATTTTCCATCATCCAAACACACATACCATGTTTTAACCCATTTGTAATTTTTCCGATGTAGAATTCAGTCATTAAAATGAGTTTTAGTTATTATTAGATAAAAAATTCACTTTTAGTATGTGTGTTGTTGTCAATTATTGGTTATAAAGTGGTCATAGTCGTCGATTAACTTTCCTAGCTTTAACATCAACATTATAAAGAAATCGTGCAATCATCAAGTTATTCATCAAAATCTCTTCATACTTATTGGTTATATTGATATCTGATAACGATATTGCTTTGATACTTATAAATTTGGTAAGCATATCATACCAATATTCACACGTGTATATTTCTCCAGACGAATAAATCCACTTACCAATACCACATTTACACCCATCTCTCCATTTTCCAACGTATATATTGCCATTAGAAACACTATATTTTCCCATGCCATTTTTATCATCTTCTTTCCAGTCACCTTCATAAATATCACCATTATAATATATTGCTTTCCCTCTACCACTCATTTTGTTGTGCAACCATCTACCTTCATATATGGTACCATTCATACATATATATTTTCCTTGGCCATGTCTTTTCCCATCTTTCACTTCACCTCCATATAATGCTCCATTTACGTGTGTAAATATACCAGTGCCATTTATCAGATCATCTTTCCACTCACCTTCATAAGTCTGACCACTAGCCCAAGTAAGTTCTCCATAATGTCGCTTGTCATCTTTCCATATACCTTCATAAGTCTTACCCGCATTAACACCAGCTTTCCATGTCATTTTTCCTTGACCATGTTTCTGACCGTTTTTCCATTCACCTTCATATTCATCGCCATTTTGATAAATATAAACATACTTTCCGTGATTTACACCATTCTTCCATTCACCTTCGATACTATGGCCATCAATCCATGTATATTTTCCCTGACCATTCATTTGGTCATCTTTCCACTCACCAGTATAACGGTTATTGTTGTATCCTATCCACATACCTATACCATGCCGCTTGTTGTCTTTCCACTCACCAGTGTATACGCTATTAGTTTTATATCGACAAAACCCATGTCCGTGTCTGTGTCCGTTTACGGTGTCTCCGATGTAAATTTCGGTCATTAAAAATGAGTTTTAGTCATTATTGAATAAAAAAATCACTTTTTTAGTATTGCGGTTTAGTTGGTTTTTTAGTTTTTTCAATGTCTATAAGCAAACGAATAATCAATAAATTATTCATCAATATTTCTTCATATTTGTTTGATATATTGAAGTTTTGTAACGGTAACGATGTAATATTTTTTAGTTTGCCGTTCTTATATTCACATGTGTATATTTTACCGGAGGGATATATCCACATACCACTACCATTTCTTTTATTGTTTTTACATTCTCCATCATAAATGATACCACTGATATGGGTGTACACTCCTTGCCCGTGTCTTTTACCATTTTTATACTTACCTTCATAATTAGCCCCATCAAGCCGTGTATATTTTCCTTGACTATGTCTTTTATCGTCCTTCCATCTACCTTCATAAGTATCGCCACTAGACCATATAAGTTTTCCCTGTCCATGACTTTTGTCGTTTTTCCACTTGCCTTCATAGGTAGTTCCATTCGATTTTATCCATTTGCCTTGACCGTGTCTTTTATCGTTCTTCCATTCGCCTTCATAACTAGTGCCGTCCGATTTTATCCATTTGCCTTGACCGTGTCTTTTAGCTTCTTTGTATTCGCCTTCATAACTAGTTCCATGAGAATCTAACCATTTACCTTGTCCGTGTCTTCTACCGTCTCTCCACCTACCTTTATAATGAGATATATTACTATGATCTTTCCATTCACCATGCCCATTTCTACTACCATTTTGCCATTCGCCTTCATAAGTTTTGTTATCATAGTTCCATATACCATAACCGTGTTTTTTATCATTCTCCCAATCACCATTATAAGTATCATTATTGCAATCTATCCATAGACCATTTCCATGCCTTTTACCACCCTTCCATCCACCGTGATATACCTCATTGGTTGCGTATCGACAAAGTCCATTTCCATGTCTTTTACCGTTCACTATGTCTCCAATGTAAGTTTCTGTCATTAAAACTCAGTTTTAGTTATTATTGGATAAAAAATCACTTTTTATTGGCGTTTCTTGATGATAACATCCGTAAGCAAACTAGTAAGAAATCGAGTAATCAATAGATTATTCATCAGTATTTCCTCGTATTTGTTTGATATATTGAAGTTTTGTAACGGGAGTGATGTAACATTTTTAAGTTTATCATTCTCGTATTTGCATGAGTATATTTCATCGGATGGGTATATCCACATGCCATTACCATTTCTTTTGCCATCTTTCCATATGCCTTTATAAATGTTACCACCGATGTAGGTGTACATTCCTTGTCCATGTTTTTTGCCGTTTTTATACTTACCTTCATATTTCACCCCATCAAGCCTTGTATATTTTCCTTGACCATGCCTTTTGTCATTTTTCCATGTACCTTCAAAAGTAGTGCCAGTAGGCCATGTATATTTTCCTTTACCATGTTTTTTGTCATTTTTCCATGTACCTTCATGTGTATCGCCATCGTACCATGTATATTTTCCTTTGCTATGTTTTTTACCATCCTTCCACTCACCTACATAATGATCTTTATTACTATGATCCTTCCACTCACCATATCCATTTCGATTGCCAACTTTCCATTCACCTTTATAAGTTTCGTTATTGTAGTTCCATATACCATAACCGTGTTTTTTATCATCTTTCCACTCTCCTTGATAAGTATGATTATTATGAGTTATCAACAACCCAATACCGTGCCTTTTCCCATCTTTCCACTCACCATGATACACATCGTTGTTTGTATATCGACAAAGTCCATTTCCATGCCTTTTTCCGTTCTGAGTTTCTCCTCGATATATTTCGGTCATTTGCGTTTCTCCTCTAATTCTGTTATTTTAAGTGTTATTATTGGATAAAAAAATCACTTTTTATGCATATATCATACATATATATGATATATTCACATATATTTTGCTTTAAAACTCTTAAAATTCCCAATGATGTTCGAGGTCACCGTAATAAAACATTCGTGATATCATCAAGTTATTCATGATTACTTCTTCATATTTGTTTGTTATATTGAATGGTTGCATTGAAATTTCCGTAATCTGTATAAGCCTATGGTTACGATATACACATGTAAATATCTCACCTGACTTGTATATCCATTTACAAATACCGTGCATTTGACCACTTTTCCACTCACCATCGTACTTGTTGCCATCTGGATAAGTAAGGACTCCTAGGCCATTCACGTTGTCGTTTTCCCAATTACCTTCATAACTACTACCATCACTATATGTAGTTTTTCCATGTCCATGTTTTTCATCATTCTTCCACCCTCCTACGTAAATAGCACCATCATGATATGTATATTTTCCATGGCCGTGTTTTTCACCATTCTTCCATTCACCTACGTAAATAGAACCACCACGTTCATACTTTCCATATCCATGTTTTTTATCGTCTTCCCAACTACCATCATATACACCACCATCGCGCTCCGTAAGTTTTCCTTGTCCATGTTTCTTATTGTCTTTCCATTTACCTTCATAAATATCCTCAAATTGCTTCATACACTTTCCCTTATAACGTTTTTGTAGTTTTTCCCACTCACCGTCATATTGCTCGATAATTACTGAATATTGTCCATACCCATGTTTCTTATCGTCTTCCCACTCGCCATCATACTTATCGCGGTTAATGATTCCTAACCATGTGCCACGACCATGCCTCATATCATTCTTCCAATCACCCATATACACTTCGTTATTTTTGTATCGAAAAATACCATTTCCATGTCTTTGGCCATTTAGAGTTTTTCCGTGATAATTTTCGCTCATTTTGGTTGTTACTGGACGTTTGGTTATTATTGGACGTTTGGTTACAGAGCGTTTACTATCGGGCGTTTAGTTATATTAAATACAAAAAATTCACTTTTTAGTAATGTTGATACGGACAAAAAACAACGACAAAATCGTTCTAAATGTTAGTTTTACACTTTAGAGGTTAGACAAAGCATAGAAAATCTCGGAGGAATTGTTTGTGAAAAACGGCTGTTCAATGTAGTAGTTATTGGGGTCATAGTCTTTAAAATTGGGGTTGTTAGAGTGGATATCTAGATAGTAATTTTTGAGTAGTGGTTTGCCCAATAAAGCCGGATCTGTTTCTACGATAACTTGAAATTTCTCCTTCTCGTTTTTTCGATATAAGTGATATACCAATAAGAGAACAAGAACGATACCAAACAGAATAAGATTGTTCATTGTATATATGCTTGTAGAAAAGATTCTTTGGTAAATTCTTTTTTTACTTATAGAAAAAAAATCACTGATATCCTTAGTTAGATTGTCATCAGCGTTAGTTGGGTTGAAAGATTGTTCGAACATATTGAGTGTTGATGCTACTAAGTGATGAGGAAGTTACATGCTTAGTAGAACACTTATCGAACGCTTGGAAAGGAGGGTAGTAGTCAGAGGCGCAAAACTTATACGTTTCTTGGCATTGTGTTTGTCGGTAAGGTTCTTGTGTTGTGCGCGTTGGCAGCACGATATTGAGGATATTGAGGGTATTGGTACTCATGAAGAAACCTATATAAATGTAAAGATATTTTATATAGTTTTAAGTTATTTAGCTTATTTAAATTCACTTTTTTAGATGGATTGGTAAAAAAATAGTTTAGAAATAATGAGAATGAACAACTATAAGGTGCTTATCGATTGATAAGATTACCTATTACAACGCCCGCAGATACTATAACGATCGTGTTTAGTGTATCGGTAAGCATCTGATTCTCATTCTTCAGCGCTTGGATCTCTTGACAATGTCCGAAACGAGATACGTCATATTCTTCACGAGAATAGATGAGGTCGGAGGTCTTCATGACCTTAATAACGCCGCTATCGTTACCGATTAAGCGCTTTACTCCCTCGAAGATTGTATTGATGCGATCATCTTCCTTCTTCGCAGCCTTCTGCATAGATTCCATCTTTTGACGCTGAATCTGTAGAGCGTTGGCAAGGTACATTGCGCGGCCGACAGACAATCCTTCTGGCATCGGTGCATTTTGTTCAGCCTCGTATTGCTTAAGTTCGGCATCTTGCTTCTGACGCAAAGATTCTTTCTTCTGGCGCTGGATAACTTCTTCTTGGGTAAGACAGAAGTACGCGTAATGACTCGGAGTGTCTGTGACTGACTGCATTTGTAAGATTCTTTCGAAATTCTTTCCGAGACTCTTTTATCATAGACACTGGAAATTCACTTTTTTATAGTGCAATATAACTACTATAAAGTCCATAAAAAATAGTATAAAACATACTACATTCTTACTCTCGTAGCTTCCTTACCGTTACCCGTAGCGCTCGATTTTCTTTCTGAATGTTTTCATGCTCATTCTTCAGTTGCTGGTGGTCTTTCATGAGCTTATCATGCGCATCCTTCAGGACGCGATGGTCTTCTTCAAGAAACTCAAGACTCACCTTGTAAGCGTTAAGCTCCAACTCAGCATAATGCAGGCACTGCTTCATCTCCTGTTCCTTGGGTACTTCAGCGAACTTCTGAGGAATGACAGGTTCCTGAGGGGTGACAGACTCCTGAGAAGTATGCTCTTCCTTATCACGAAACAACGGATTCAGGAGGATATCCATGTAGTTGTCCTGAGCATAGAGCGACATTGCCAACGCTTCGTTAAAGCAATCTTGATATGACCGATGCTTCCGTTCCGCTTCTTCCTTCGGAGTACTGGTCGTTGTCTCCATTTGAATGATTCTTTTTTTAGAAGAGTCTTTTGTCATATAGTCTTTACAAATTCACTTTTTTACGATATGGAATATTCATCATAAGTGTGACGTATAATGCCGCACACTGCGATGTACCATGTTGAATCGGATTGTAAAAAAATCACTTACTTCTCCCAGTATGACTTACTTTCCCGCTAGAGCCCTACGATTCTCTTCCATAGTTCTACGACCTTCCTCCTGAATAAGCATTAGTTCATCCAAAAACCTCTGCTTCTCCTTCTGAACATACATTAGCTCTTCAAGGTATTTCCGGCTCTCCGTCTGGAAATACGCCGTTTCTACTCGGTATTGATGCATGTCCTCTCGAAAACGTTGATTCTCTTCGGCGAGTCGTTGGTTCCACTTAAGGAGTCTCTGATTTTCATTCTGAAGCATAATCAGTTCGTTTCGCTGGTGCTGGCCTTGTAGTTCCGCGTGATCTGTATCCATTTGTTCCATGTACGTTACGTACGCATCTGGAGTGATTTCCATTCGTAAGATTCTTTTCGAAGCTCTTTTGTTATATAATCATTACAAATTCACTTTTTTATAGGGTTTCATATGTTTTGGTTTGGGTTCGAATCATTATTGTAAAAAATAATTGGTGGTTAAGACTGTTTAAGAGTGGTTAATACGCGTCTTGGTCACCATTTCGGGACCGCGGTCCTTGAATCTCATCATGGCATGGAGGACCTTGAATCTCATCCTGATTTATCTGTTCTGCTAGTTTCTCTAGTAGTTTCTTTTGTAGTTTCTGATTTTCACTTTGTAGTTCCTGATTTTTACTACTTAGTTCTCGATTTCTCTTCTGAACTTTATCGAATTTTTTCCTTCCAATTTCATATGTATTATGCATATCCAGAAGGGTTCCTTCAATTTCATTTATACGATTCTTTAGTCTATGATACTCCCCATGAGTATAGAATTGCTTAGTATACTTTACACCCTCAATACGACCATCGACGTCTAGACGGGCTTGTCTCTTTTGTTCAGCTTCTTCCTTTTCGACTTCTTGCTTTCTTTTCTCTTCGGCACTTGCAATAATAACTTCACGAGAAAATGCGGATACCCATAAATCCGGGTCTGCGGATGTGATTGCTCGAAGCTTTGGAAGGATGATATCTTCTACATGATAATAGTAAATAGAATCTTTTGTCACTGGAATTTGAAATTCACCGTTGGAATTCAGATAAATTTCACCATTATCCCAACGAATAAATGCATTCAGTTGAGAACTATTATAACGAGGAGGGTCTAGATATAACATACTTCTGATAGTACTAATCAATTGTTTGGCAATATTCACATTGATGTACTTATCGTACTCGTCTGGTTTGATTATAATCGTCTGCATTTGTAAGATTCTTCTTGTATATAGTCCTAAAATTCACTTTTTATATACATATTGAGAGGGAGTATTCATTAAATTTCATCAAAAAAATAGTAGTTCGTAAAGAATCACCAGAATCTTTAAGATTAGTGTTGTTCTTGATATGACGTCACTTGAGGTTCATCCTGATATTCAGGCGGCTTTTGGAACCTTTGAATTTCGTCTCGAAGTTTCTGATTTTCGTTACGTAGTCTTTGTATTTCTTCATTGCATTGGTTTTCCTTCACCGATTTAAGAGCATCTTCCTGAGGGTCTCCGACTCTAACTACACCCTCAATACAATGGACTTCCTTCTTTTGTTCAGCTTCCTTCTTACGATCAGCTTCCTTCTTACGATCAGCTTCTTTTCTGGCAACTTGAAACACTTGATTTTCCCTTTGAAGAGTACGAATCGAACTTCGAAGTTTTCGGTTATCGTCACTGACCTTCTTGTATTGCTCCTCATAGAAGACTTGTAGTTCCGCATTACGTCTGTAGATTTTCATCAACTTCTCATACTCTTCCTGAATATAGATTTGTCCGGCGGATTTAACTGTCTCGACATACTGGCCATCAGCACTGGGTACGCCATCATCAGCCTTCTTCTGCTCGATTTCTTTTTGCTTTTGACGATTGGCTTCTTCTAGCAGCTTCTTTTCTTTGGCGCTTGCGGCACGGACTTCACTAGAGAACGCAGATTGCCACAAACCTACATCTGTGGATGTGATTGCGAGAAGCTTTGGAAGAATGAAGTTTTGTACCCTGCTATAGGCCATGGGGGTTTTAGACATCAAAAGTTGGAATACCCCATTGGAATTTAGGGAAACTTCGCCGTTCTTCCAGTCGATTAAATCGATTAGAAAGCCACTACCAGGCATATCGGGTCCGCAATAACGCATGCTCGTAATATTGCCTACCATGTGCCTTGCAATATCCGCGTTGATATACTTGGCGTAATCGTCCGGGGTGATTGTGATGGTCTGCATTTGTGAGAGTTTCTTTTGAGAGTCTTTGTAAGAGTCTTTGTAAGAGTCTTTGTAAGGTTTCTTTTGAGAGTCTTATACAATCTAGGCTTAAAAAATTCACTTTTTTATGACTATGCCATGGTGGGTACGTATGTCGTGTATCACCTCACATAGTCAAGAAACTTCACTAATGATGACATTTCGCCTCGATTCATCTCAATAATGACCATCCAATCATGCGTTTTTGCGTATTCAATCATACACTTTACACCACTCTTATTGTATGTAATATCTCCCCAAATAAGGTCTTCTTTACACATAGGAACCTCATGTTTATCCTTTTTACTTGCATACTCTGATGCTGAACCATTTAGGTGAATAATCGCGATTTTGTCAAGATATTTGAAGTTACTTAGAAAGTCATTCATTTCAGTATATGTGTTGATTTTCATTCCACTACCCCATAAGTGAGCGGTATCGATGACTAAACGGACTGGCTCGAGTTCTTTGAAACTATAAATATACTTACAGAAATCATTCCATTCATCAGCAGTATTTAGCACACTGGATGCTACATGTTCTACGCAGCAGACAACGTTATACTTATTGAAAATATGAATGTATTGCTTTAGAACTGATGCAATCAATACCTTATTTTTTAGTGTTTCTTTGGTAAGGTGAAGGACATAGTGTTGGCTATATTGCGAGCAGGTCTTGACTTCCGTTTCAATCCAATCCATGGTTGATTCAGGGTTGTTCCAAAGGCCAGTTGAAACATAAGCGCTATGAACTATGATAGGGATGTTTGACTTGGTTTCTGCATTGGCGTTAGCTTCCAATGCTTCAAGTTTGTTGATTTTCCTTACCCTTGGGCCTGCTATAAACACTTGAGAGATGTTTAGATTATACTTTTTTGCATCGTTTTTAATGTCTTTGATTGCCGAATGGATTCCGATTTTAAGAGACATGATGTGAGAGTATGGTGTATATACAAGATATTTTCACTTTTTATGGAACTTTATTATTGGTGGGCGTATTGGCTGGTGGGCAAGCTTATCCGCCTTTATTACTGGTGAGCGCTTATTTGGTAGGAGTGTAGATAGCTTATCAAGTTTATGCGTGTAGTTATGTATAAAAAATATGTGAATGTGTGTATTGATACATGTATTGGACGGTCCGCTTTACCCAGAGAATACCTTACCGCAATCCAAGCAGACTACGTGAATACTTGCACCCTCATCAAGAGCGCGATTTTGAACTGATTTGTAAGTGCAACGAGTACCTTTACACTTAACACAGGTATATAGTTTACTTTCCTTTGTGCTAAATTCGACATCGCTTCGACTTTGGAACTTTTCATGGATTTCTTTGTATGATTGAGGACAGAAATCTTGTGAAGTTAATGATGCGATGTTTGTTAAATTTAGCTTTTTGACAATCATATCATTGATTAAATCATTGACATTATACTGAATTAAAGCATCTTTACTCTCATCGGCAGCAAGATTTGCAATAACTTTGAAACAGATAGTCTCATAAGCTCGACAAAATGCAGCATCTCCCCATGAAGTCTTATAGTTTTTTTCGTGTGCTTCCTTATGAGTTTTGTCATAACAACTTAGCTCAATTTTCTTAATGATTGTCTGTCTTTGCGCTAATGTTTGCTTTGTATATGATTCAAAATTATCCATAAATTTCGCAATAAGTATGATCTTTAAAAGTCTAGTGCCAGTGTTGTAGTTAGGGTCATTAAATACATCTAATGGAATGGATGTTGATGGGTATTTGTATGACCCATCTGGTTGTTTGTATAAGACTTCGTACAAGTCGGCCATGAAAATGTTCTATGTGTATTTAGTATATAAATGTTCATTTTTTAAAAGGACGGATGATGTAAAACTCTCGATAAGCGTAAATGCATGTAGTAATGTTTTCTATTGTATATCCGGTAGTTTTGATTGTTGAATGACTATAATGTAGTATATTTGGTAGTTTAAAAATGAATTTCTCTATGATGAATACATAAGGTTATAAAGATGAGCGAAGTTCTATATTCATTGGTTGTTGCAGTCAATAGGGATGGTCTGATTAGCGACGGCGTTAAGATTCCTCTTCATGAGGAGAAAACCGCTCGAGATTTTGACCTAAAGTTCTTCCAAAAGCTAACACATAAAGGTGTGATTATTGTAGGTTCGAATACTTATAATGAAGTAAAAGGCCTAAAGAATCGAATGATTATTGTTCTAACTAAGGACCCTTCTAAGTATGTTGGTGTAAAGGCGTTTAATAGCGTTGAAAGAATCGACACATATCTTCAGTCAATTTACTGTTCTCATGCTTATGTTATCGGAGGAAAGCAAGTATATGAGACTTATATGTGTCCTTCAAACAAGTATATGATCAATAAGGCATATGTTTCGATATATAAAAACCACAAAACTACTCCAAATCCATCTAATATCTTCCTAGATAAATCGATTTATCGTCTTAAGAATAAGTATATTTTGCGTGAGAATGACGATGTTCGTATCAATATCTATTCAAATACTAGCAATACTGAAGAACAAATTATGATGAATAAGATGGAAGAAGTCATGCTGTTTGAGGAACCTCGTGAAGACCGAACTAGTATTGGTACATTTTCTCAGTTCGGAAATCAGTTTAAGTTTAATCTTGATGGACAAATCCCTTTCATGACTTCGAAGCCACTTGCTCTTAAGGGTTTGTTTGAAGAGCTTATGATGCTTCTACGTGGTCAAACTGATACAAAGATTTTGGAGAAGAAGAACATCAATATCTGGAAGCCACATACTTCTCTGGAGTTCTTGGCTAAGAATGGTCTAGATTATCCAGAAGGGTGTATTGGTCAAAGTTACGGACACTGTCTGCGCCAATTTGGTGACCCCAACTACGACGTGAAGAGTTCTGCTGATGTTCGTCCTATTGTAATGCCTCTTGGAGGTGATAATCGAAGCAAGCAGACTTTGGGTGACACAAATAATGGGCAACCTGTTGCGGGCGGATTTGACCAACTACAGTATTTACTTACTAAGCTTATTGAAGATCCTAACAGTCGGCGTCATATGATTATGTTATATGACCCTCAGCATATGCATAAGACTGCTTTGATTCCGTGCTTGTATGAGTATCAGTTCTATGTGAAGGACGGATATTTGTCTTGTATGATGACTCAGAGAAGTTCTGATTTCTATCTTGCTTCCGGGTGGAATGTTGCAGCGGGTGCTCTTTTAACCTATCTAATTGCACACTACACTAATCTTAAGCCAAAGGAACTGACGTGGAATATCGGTGACCTACATGTATATTCTAATCTTGTTGATATGGCTAAAATCCAGATTAATCAAAAGATTTTCCCTTATCCTACACTAGAATTGACTAATATGCCACCCAATATACTTGATGTTCAATTCAACAATATTGCGATGAAAAACTACAAGAGTAGCAAGAAAATCGGGGCTATTATCAATGTTTAATTGAAATTTTCTTCCCTTACCTATTGCTATGAAAGTTATTTTTTGGTCATTTTACGATGTCTATATTTATACATTATTGCGAGATGAATTGGGAATTTTATGTGAGAAATCGATGTAAATACCAATATTTATTGATGGTGGTCTCTATGAATGTCTCTGGCGGTGCTATATTTGCGATACCAATTGACATGATTGTGTTATTTTTTATCTCTTTTTTATGATTTTTGAGAATCTCGCGTTGAATTTTATATGATTGTCGTTTTTTAAGCTAATCTGCGAGAGGAATCACGATTTTATTTTCATATTTTTGGACTTGGTTTTTCAAAATACTTGGCAAATGAAGAAAATCGCTGTTTTTTATGGGTTGCTGATCAAATTTTCTTCCCTTACCTATTGCTATGAAAGTTATTTTTTGGTCATTTTACGATGTCTTTAATCATGCGATACTGCGAAGTGATTTATGTTTTTTCTACGATAAATAGGTGTAAATATCGATATTTATCAGTATTCGACATTCATATTGACTCATACAGTGCTATAATTGCGAGATGAATTGGTGTAGATATAGTATTTTTAATATATTTTTTACGATATTTCAGAAGTTTATGTTGAATTTTATATAATGGTCGTTTTTTAAGCTAAATTGCGAGAGGAATTGTGTTTTTATTCGCATGATTTTATTCTCATAATTTTCTTTGGTTTTCTTTTCAATGATTTTTCGTAGTTGATGGATTGTAAGCTTAGAGTGTTTGTAGAAAAAAAGATAGAGTGCGTTGCGGTTATACGATCTTATGGCATTACAAATAGACTGCGGATGCATAGCTATAGTAGTACTGACCTAAGAATTCAGCACGAGTAAGACCGTCGTATATGGCAGTTGATGGTATGATGTATAGGGGAATGGGGCGATTGAGGGTAACTGCTTCGTCAAATTTGAGTGCGCTCCATTGAAGGTATTGATACATGGCGTAGATTAAACAAAGCACTCCAACGATATACAATATAAATACATATAAGTAGTTCATATATATACTTGCAGATAATTTTTCATAGAGAAAATGTCTAAAGCAAACAAACTCTCTCTGCTTACCGACCCATTTATCGATAATGAGTTGTTATTTATTCATATTTTCAATACATCAGTGCCATCTGTTGTTACAGTAAATCAAGAGAGTAAAGAAGACGAGACAAAGCGAAGGATTTGTATGTATGATGTCGAACATTTTATGACTAAAAACAAGTGGAATAATAACATAAAATTGATTAAAACTTTGTCTTCGAACAATCAAATTGTGATATTTGGCAAAGGAAATTACGATACTGTGAATGTATTTAGACAAAATTTCTCATATGATCACGACAATATTATCTTTATATTGTATAAAAATGGAGATAAAAATAGTTTTTGTCAATATAAAAAACCATATATTGACAACTTCCGTATACTGGTTTTCTTGCTACAGTGCTTAAGCACTATTGCTAAGTATAATATATTGATGAATAATAAGAGTCAAGATAATGCTCTGAAGACTGAAATTGAGCTGATAAAAAAACGTGTAAAAGCGCATAATAGTTGGATAAAATCAGATTTTCGGTTATGGATAAACACTAAATGCACGTTTATTTTTAACCTAATTACATTACAAAATGCAAAAAATGATGACTTATTCTTCTCAAACATCAAAAAATATTACTCAGAAATTGAATCAGATACGTTTCGATTCAAGTATCATACATATGAAGATACCATAAATGCACAACAATCCGTAGAACTTAAGCTAAATGAGCTACAAATAAAAGACGATTTTAAAGAGTATAAATCGGAAGGAAATTACTTGTTTTGTAAAGGAAGTCCTCTATATACTACTAACCCGATTTTGATTATCGTTGTCGGGGAAAATGAACAATTATCTGCGGATATTATACTTAAACTTGATACTTTTTATACCAATATCAATAAACAAAAAAAGTTATATACGTTCAAATATCGTAAAAGTATTCTTGCAAGCTGTAAAAATTTTCTCAGAAAACACTACGATTGTCTCATACCAATGAACTACGAAGAGATGTCTTATTTACACCCTTTATTAGTCGATTCACGTTTCTTAATTCACATTATCAACATAGATATTACATCTCAACAAAACCATACTTTGAGTAAAATTCATGCGATTAAACATCAATCAGTATGTAAAAACTACAATAAACTACAAACTTTTAACTGGTCTTTAGTGAAGTCTGAGTCAATTCAAGTTCATCATTTTGCACCAGAAATTGATTTAGATGATGACATTTTTAGTCTTTATTTCTAGAGGGCATGCATCTAAATCACATGATTGGCGCAAAAAATATGGGTATGATGTGATATGGAGGGGTATGATGAAGTATGCTGAGTATGGCAGAGTATACTGAGTATGGCAGAGTATGTATGAATATGCTAAGTATAGATGAGTATGCGTGATTTATGGACATTTTATGTGTGGTTCTATGCGTGAATATACTCGGCGATAAACTTGAGAATGATGACGGTTCTCTTGTTAAAGGACGTATTATACAGCATACTGTTAATGGTCTTGGTGAATGATACCTTTGTCTTCTTGGCGTGGTCGAGATAGAGATTGTATGCTGAGGGGTTGTATGCACTGCAAACACATTCGAGGAAATCGCGACGTTGAGTGTGCGTGAAAGTGAAGCCAGATGCATCGAATGACTCGAGATACATCTCCAAAAGAGCAATAAGCTTGCTGTCATTGGCATCGCTATTGTAAGGAGAATCCTCTGAATAACGGCCTAGAAGATACACAAACCCCTCGAATAGTTCGGAGTGGTGTCGCTTCATATCATTGCATTGCACTGGGAAGTTGTCGATGAAGTAATCGAGAGAAGTTGCTCCATTGGTGTAGCATCCTTCATCAGTATCAAAGTCGCCAAGTGCGCTGATGGATTCGATGATATTGCTTACAGATAGCATTTGGAAACTTTACCAAGCACTTGTTTAACATATTAATGAATAAAATTCACTTTTTTAGGGATGGTTGGATGGGGATGGTTTATGGAGCGTGGATGGTTTATGAGCGGAGCCGTGGCGGAAAGTACTTAGGGGAAAAAAGAAGTCTGTAGTTGATTATTCGTATTCAATGTGCTTTGTAATCCAATTAAGGATGATGCATGCCCTCTTCTCATAAAAGGTCACATTGGGTAGTCGAGAGATGAACTGAGGGTCGTTTGAGTAAATACCAGCAGTACTCATATACGCATGCATTTCCTCTAGAATCGGATAGTATGTCTCCAAAGTAGCATGAAATCTATCAATTTGCTTTTGAGTAATGAATTTGTGAAATTCAATAACTTGGAATGCATTAATATACATTTCTAGGAGTGTAACCATGTCCCTATCATACCTAGAAATGTATATCGTTGATTCCGAAAATAAGCTCAAAGTCTTGAGAAATGAATCAAACAACTCAACGCGATAAGTTTTTGGGTTCTTATCCTTCGAAGATGGAAAGTTCACCATGAAGTACGTAGGGGTCATAAATGTCCGCTTTTTGGTTTGCAGGATGTTCATGACTTTGTTGTAATGGATGGTTGAAGCAGTAGTGTCGGGTGCAGTAATATCGACCATAAGTCCAGTGTCTTCGGACATTGTGCGTAGTTTGTTTCGTTGTTGGTCAATAGGGTGTGGAAATTCACTTTTTTAATGGATTGGGTTGGGTGCGTTGGTTTTCTAACTCATCAAGGCGTTTAGCGGATACAAGAAGTTTTTTATAGTCTACTAGAAACTTAGTAGATGCTCCATTCAACCATGTGGCCGTTGCATTATATAGGTCAGCATTTGCGTTGAGAAACATAGTTTTTGTGTTGTATTTTTCGACTAACGTGCGGTGCCGTTCAATCTCTAGATTGTGTTTCTTAACCTTGTTTTTGTGTTTTGTGTTTTCGGCATCATAGTATTTTTCTTCTGAATAGATTAAAGCAGCCTTTTCATCGAGTTGAATCGTTAATGCGTCAAGTCGAGCAGCCATTCCATTAAGCACTGATCTTCCCATATTATGTAGTTTCATCTCTTCGTTATGCCATGAGAGGTCTGCATTATGCTGCGCAATTTTTGTCTCACAACACACGTAAAGTGATTCAAGATATTCATAGTCTAAAGTAAGTTGTCCATAGTCTGAGTTAAGGCGATCCTTTACGCACTTAGTATTTTCCGCGCTTGTTTGTTCTGTCATATATAGCGAAATTTGTGGTTACTTAGTGTATGTAAAATCACTTTTTTAAGTCGGGCTGGATGGTAAAAAATAAAGGTATTTATAGATGAATTTTAGCCCATAATAACTGTCTTTCGCAGCAAAGATAGCTTAGCGTTCTCCAGCCCATATCGAGTGTCGATTGAAGAAATATGACAAATATCGGCACGAAGTTGTTTAGCTGCTGCAATAAGTTGGCGGGATTATGCCTTAATTTGTTTGGATATGGATACGATTTGCTTGGATTTTGCAGAAATCTGCTTAATTTTCACACCATATGGCTTATTACGTGATTTTAGTTGTTCCATAACTAGCTTCATTTGTTCGGAGTCTAGCTTCATTTGAGTGACATCCGCCTGAAGTTGTTCCTTATTTGCAACTAGTTGCTTGTAGTCTGTATCCCTCTGTGATGTCTTCGCAAGCAATTTCTCTGATATCGCTTTTACACCCTTTTCAGCAGAATTTATTTGTTTGGCTAAATCTACCGAAACAAGTTCCTTTGCTGGTTGTTCTGGTGAAGGTGTTACCTGTTGTTTAGGCAGATGGTTGCTTGCGGACTTTAAAATTTCCAGTTCAGATGCTTTGGCAGACAAAGGAGATAGAATGTGCAGTTTAGGTAGTTGATTGGATGAGGGGTTTAGAATTGGCGATGCGAACGAGGGCTTCGGAATCAGTGCAGGTAATTTGTAAGGATTAAGACCGAGATATTTACATACTCTGGCCTTTATGTGGTACTGAGCACGAATATTTTCAT
This sequence comes from Iodosphaeria phyllophila, assembly GCA_025802455.2. NCBI lineage: Eukaryota > Fungi > Ascomycota > Sordariomycetes > Amphisphaeriales > Iodosphaeriaceae > Iodosphaeria > Iodosphaeria phyllophila. The sequence continues at coordinate 57,412 of JAOYMO020000012.1, read as the reverse complement.
CAAGTTGTTGAATACTACCACTTAGTTTTAAGCCTAACGCCGTTCGTTCTGCCTTATATTTGATAAGATATACATCAATACTATCAATAAGTATACGAAGTCGCTTAGAATTTACATCGTATAACGGACACTTTTGGTCGAGCTGTTTGAGTTCTACAATATACTTTTCACGCCCTGTTGTGTTTGCATAAATAGACATCGTTAGATACATAATGTTCGGAACAATTGCGGCTAGATGCTTAGATGCCGATACCATATTTTCTTTTGTTTCTGCGCTTTCGATACCATCGCGAAATTGTTTGAGAAATTTCTCATGATGGATTGCTAGTTTGTCTTGTAGTGACGATGTATAAGACATATTTTGAGCCTAATTGTAGTTTTTTAACCTATATAAAATCACTTTTTTATTGACATCATTATCGATAAAACTACCAAAAAATAGCGATAAGAAGGATGTTACAGTGATATTCAGTTCTTACCAAATATGCCCGATGCAGTGGCGCTCTCTAGTAGTGATACGACCTTGGCCCTAGAGACTTGGTGCTTTTTTGACATGATTCGTTCATTTTTATACGAATATTTTGAATTCATCTAGTGTAAACTGTGCAAGATTTAACTGAAGTTGTGCAAGGTCTACCTTAGATTGTTCAATTTCTACTTCAGCCTGTTCAAAATCTATGTTATGTGAAATTTTTTCACAGGCCTGACAATGCTGTAAAACGTTTCGAAAAACTGTTCTGATATGCTTATACTGCTTATGTTGATGTAACTCGTCAGTGCTGAGTTTTGCATAGTTTTCTACGGACATTTGTTTTTCATCATCCATTAGCGGCTCCTCTTCTATTACCATATCTTCGGATATTACTCGCTTTTCTCCTACAATCATTTGTTGTAAAACTATGCCTCCTTTTGATATTTTCGTGAGAAATTCATCGTTCTTTACATATTCATCAATACGCGTTATCCTGGTAAAGGATATATTCTTAGCAATAATCATTGGTATGATTGGAGTACTGGGTGGTGGAATACTGTTTGGTGAAATACTGTTTGGTGAAAGGCTCGTAGTAAAGGATATATTTGAGTGATGAAGGGTAGCATGAGGATGTTCGTCAGTTTTAATATTAAGAACATGATTTATTGTATTTCTTAAGTATTTTTGACCAGGAATACTTAAATCAAGTAGAGAAATACATGTATTTATTTTCAAGTACATTCGTGATTTCTCCGCGTCAAATTTGGCGACATCCGCCATAAATCTAGAAGATGACGCCATACCTTGTTCAGAAATCACGAGCATCTGAGCATGATTGGTTTTTGCACGACACTGACAATCAGAATCAAGTGACGATAATTTTTCAATATACGCGTTACGTTTTTCAGTATCAGCATTAAGCTTTACTAGTTGTTTATTAACCATGTCTCCTACAAACATGATGTATATTATTACTGTAAAAATTTGTTTAGTTGCAGATGCTAAAATGTCCTTTTGTTCTAGTTTTTTGTCGATATATTCCTGAACTTTTTTGAAATATAGCTTGTCAAATATCGATTCTATGATAGGTGTAGTATGGATAATAGATGACATATTTGAAATGGGTTGTGTATTAACATATGTAAAATCACTTTTTAATACCAAAAAAAAATTGCTTTATACGTATAAACGTAAAGGTATTTATTGATGAATTTTATTGAGGCGTATGTCCCTTTTGTCTCGAAATATCTGTCTTTCGTAGTAAAGATAACTTAGCGTTCTCTAAATCAAATCTGGCGTTGATTGAAGAAATATGACAAATATCAGCACGAAGCTGTTTAGCTGAAGTAGAAAGTTGCCTGGCTTTTGCAGTAACTTGTTTGGCTATTATAGAAAGTTGCTTAATTTTTATACTATATTGTTTCTCGCATACTTTCAGTTCTGTATCTACCTTCAGTTGTTCAGCAAGCATATTCATTTGTACAACATCTGCCTTAAGTTGGTCATTATCTATAACCATCTGTTTGTAATCGGTGTCTCTTTTCGATGACTTTGCAAGTAATTTCTCTGATATTGCATTTACGCCCTTTTCAGCAGAAATAATTTGTTTGATTAAATCAGGCAAAACTTGTTGTATTGTAGGTTGTTGAATGGGTAGTTGTTCTGTTAAAGGTGTTAAAATATGTTGGTTTGTAAGTTGTTGAACTGGTTGTTGAACGGGTGGTTGAACAGCTACCTGTTCTGGTAAAGGTGTTAAAATATGTTGGTTTGTAAGTTGTTGAATGGGTTTGATATTAAGATATTGACACATTGTGGCTTTTAAATCACTTTGACCGAGAATATTTACATCAAGCTGTTGAATACTATCACATAGTTTTAAGCTTAACGCGGCTCGTTCCACTTCATATTGATCAGCAAACGCCTTTTGACTATCAAGAATTACGTGAATTTGTTTAGAGGTTGCGTCGTATAATGGACATTTTGGATCGAGTTGTTTGAGTTTTGTTATATGATTTTTATATCCTGCCACACTTGCGCTAAGATGACATGATAGAAACATAATTTTTGGAAGAATTGCGATTAGGCGCCTAGATGCCGATACCATATTTTCTTTTGATTCTGCTTCAACTTTATCGACTCCATCGCGAAATTGTTTGAAAATTTTCGCGCTACTAGCCGCTTGTTCGTCTGCTGTTAATGTAGTTATAGAAGACATATTTTGAACTGAATTGTAGTTTTTTAACATACATAAATCACTTTTAACGGCCATAAATCACTTTTATACACTAAATATTGGTAAAAAATGATAAAAAATATATTCATTTCTTACTAAATACTCCTAATGCGCTCTTCATCATAATCTTGGCATGTTCCGCGGCGGAACGCTTAGTAGCGATATCGAGTTGAATAACGTCCATTTCAAGCTGATCGAACTTTGCGTCCTGATGTGCTTTTTCTGCATTACAATTGTATATTTCAATAGTAAGTTGCTTAAACTCCTTCTTAAATAGTTCATCCATTACCATAAGTATCGCACGATTTAAGTTATGTGATGTAACTTCTTTGTTATATTGTTCAATATTTGTCTTACAGCGTTCCTTTTTTGTTGAACGTAGTAGCGTAGTTTTTACTTTATGTTGTTCGATTTTGGCTAGATGGCGTTCAAGGTCGATTTTAAACTGCGTATTCTTTGCTTCAAGTGATTCAATTTTTGTATTGAGTTTCATATCTTCTTCCTTAAGTCGTTTATCAAGTGCTTTCAATCTCGATGCTTCTACAAGTATCATCTCCTGCAGCGCACGGTTATTTCCGGCTGGAAAAGGAGAAGGTCGTTTCTCGTCATCGTAAACGGGTGATTCTAGGAATAAGTAAAATGGCTTACTCATGGGTAAGAGACTTATTTATTAAGGTATGTAAATTCACTTTTTTACTGGTTTAGTCTTTATAAATGTAAAAAATAATGTAAAAATGATTAATATTTTAGTTAGTTTTTGGTGTCTGGAGTATGAAATCTCGCTTAATAGTTCTGGATCCTTACTTGCCCTGCTGCTCACCGTCTGATACTTGATGCTCTCCGTCCGGCTCTGAGGGCTTACTGTCAAGTGTCGGATGTCCATCTAGTAAGCCCATTGCGGCCAACTTTGACATGATTGAGAGGGTCTTAGTAGTTTCATTAAAGTGCTTTTCTTCCTCCATAAACTTATCAAATCTTGCCTTATATAACTTATGTTTAATAGCATTCTGAATAACTTCATCGCGATGCTGCGACATTTCTTCGATAAGCCTCTTATCGCGAGCAACAATGGCTTTTTCCTTTAAGTTATGTTGAATAACTTCTATGCAATATTGCTTGCATTCTGTCTCAATCCGGGCATCCCTTGTGGCTATGAGTCGCTTGGCATTTAACTCGTGCTGATCGATTTCTGGCCTGATACGTTCAAGTTCCACTCCGAACTGGAGGTATCGTTCCTCTTGCAAGGCTTTTTCCTTCTTAATTTTCTCATCTAAAACTATCAACTTCTCTCGCTCTTCTAGAATCATTTCTGATGTCCATGGAGGACGTCCAAGCATCATGACCGTTTTTGTATATTGCTTTTCGTCGGCAGCAAGCGGTGTGTCGATAAACTTGAACATAGGAAGCCCATCAGGAGCGCCAGTCGGAACACTCGAAAACATCGTTTTGAATATGTAGTTTTGAAGATATTAATGTATATAAATGTATATAAATGTATATTAACGTATATAAATTCACTTTTTTAATACGATAATGATAGAAATGTCGGTAAAAAAGAAGGCTAGCATCGATAAAAATTATACATTCCACACCTTAAAAATGTAGTGCATCGTCCATTTGACTGTAAGAACAACCCGTTTGTCGCATGGAGAGTAGTGATTCTCATATCCTATAGCATTGAGCGATTCTCGAACTCCATTTACATCACCAGCGAAAATTCTTTCGACATAGCCGGCGATATGCTTGCTTGCGATAGGCTGGAAAAGTTCAACTGCGCTGGCAAAATCAAGCCCTTGAGCGTCTGTGATAGAGAAGTCTTTTGTTTCGAGTATACGCACATAGAGTCTTTCTAGCTCTTCAATCGGACCTGAATCGTTGGCAAATTGAGATTTTTCACCAAACAAAATCGTAAGTGCCATGAAGCTGTCGAACATTTTAGTATGCTCTTGAGGGATTGCGGTGGTCTCAGTCATTGGGCAGGTGGTCTCGAACGTTGCGTTAATAGACTCAGATATTACGTTAATAGGTCTATTTAGCAATCAGATATTCACTTTTTTATAAGTTATAGACGATATTCACTTTTTTAAAAAAGTAAAGGCAAGTTTTATACTCTGACGTCAAACGTATCCTTGTTAATCGCCTTAATAAGGATCTCAATAGCGGCGACTAGTAAATGATTCGTAAGATTGGCAAACTCTGGACTGACAAGCACAAATTCTTTAGTAATGTCAGTGTACGCTCGAGTTGTCGGAGTCTGGTGAGTGCAGGTAAGCTGCTCTGATACGATATCCTTACTACTTAGCACCAACTCTTCTAGATTAGCAAATGACATGTTTTCTAAGAAAATAGAAGAGATTCTTATAACGCTTTTAGTGTTCCCGATATATATGGTTGTAAGCGCTGGATGTGTCGCAGTGTTAGTTCCATCTGAGTCGATACAAACACCAAATTCGAATGAAGGTTTGTCATCATTGTTATCACTGTAGTTATGGAGGTGTCCGGTGCATGTGATGCTGACAAGTGTTTGTGCAACCGTCGTCATTTTCAAACTACGCGATGATTCATACACTATATAATAGCATGTAAGAATTCACTTTTTATTGGGGTTGGATGGAAAAAAAGTAAAAGTATATAAATTTTACACCCTGAAAATGTAACGCATGGACCACCTAATAATGATAATGACCCTCTTGACATCAGGAATGTCATCCTCCTTATACACAAAGGTATTGACAGATTGACGAACTCCAGTGATATCTCCGTCGAAAATTCCGTTGGCATAACCAACAATCAGCCTGCATGCAGTTGGATGATAAAGTTCAACTACTTCAGTAAATTCTAAAGCTTGCTCTCTAGTGACGGTAAAGTCCTCGGTTTCAAGCATACTGGTATAGCTCTTCTCTAGCGCATCGATGGGGCCAGGGTCATTAGAAAAACGGGATTTCTCACCGAATGCACCAACGAGCGCAACGAAGTTATCAAACATTTTGGCGTGCTGACCCTCTACACTATCGGCATACTCTCGGGCAATGACTTTGATATCATCACCGTCGATAGTTTTATGTGTTACTGGATCAACAAGAGAGAACATCGCGTTAAGGGCGTTAATGGGTTATTTAGCGATTAGATATTCACTTTTTTAAAGTGGTTTAACTTTAAAAAAGCAATGAACTTCGTTTTTAAACGGGCTGAAATTTGTGAAAAGGACTGAACTCTATAAAAAACAATACAATACATTCATTCTACAGCTTAAAAATATAGCGGACAATCCACTTAAGAATGATGACCGTTCTCTTGACGTCAGGAAGATCGTTCTTCTCATATGCTAATTTATTCACTATTCGGCGAACATTCTCCGGGTTTCCTCCAGAGCATATCCAATTGCTATATTTGATGAAGTATTCACATGCGGTAGGGTTACTTTGCTCAACCATTTCAATAAATTCAGCTGCTTGATCATTAGTGATAGAAAAGTCCTTTGTTTCAAGCATATGAGCAAAGCTCTTCTCTAGTGCTTCGATAGGACCTGTATCTTTAGCAAATCTGGTGTTTTCACCAAATACGCTGATAATACCACTAAAGGTATCAAACATTTCGGCATGATTGTCTTCGATGCTGCTTCCGCGTTCTATATAAACAATTTCGACATTATTGCCGTTAATCGTTTTGTTAGATGTAGCATTAACAAGTAAATACATTGTGTTAATTGAGATATTAGCTCGTAATTATTCACTTTTTTAAAGAGAGTATTGATGTCTAAACGCGTCATGAAAAAAGAGAGTATGTAGGATGTCAATGAAATTACCTCTAGGCTAAATGAGATTGTGCTTGGTAACGTTCGTTAAGGTCCGTCATGACTGTCATAATCATACTCATAATAGCGTTCTTTAACTCACTTTGCGTAGGATTTGTAATTTTGAGGTCAGTGAGTATGTCCTTGAGTCCTTGAGTATCATGGGCAAGTCCTCGTGGAATTGGGACTGAAGATTCACCCTTGAGCTCTGCAGTGATTGTTTCCATACTACTTAACATCACTCCTTCTAGGTTAGAAAACATCATATCTCCTAAGCACATAGTGTTATTAACTTCGACATATTTGGCTCCAGTGTTATCGGTAGTCACTGATAGTAACTGAGACGAAATGTCGTCAAATTCAACACTGACTCCAAAGGAAACCTTACCGCTCTGGCCATTAAGACTTCCAGCGACCAGTAAGCTTGATATTGACGGATGTTTGCGAAGTTGATGACATTTGAGAAACTATGTGTTTGTGTATATAAGGTATGTAAATTCACTTTTTAAATCCACTTTTTAAATATGATATAACACAAAAAAATAGATATATAGTGACAAAACTTACTTCGATTGATTGCAATATTGTCTGGCGAGTTCGTCAATCAAATGTTGCATCATTTTTGCTAAGTCAGTAGCAGTAAATTCTGAGAAATCAGATTCTTTAAAGATGGGTTTGTAAGTGTCTTTACCAAGTTTATGTAGCGCTGGAATAGTAGTTTGACTTCCCAGTGCTTCTGCAATAATGGTATTTACGCTAGTTCTTACCATCGTTTCTAGGTTAGAGGGCGTTAGATACCCTATAGAAATAGTGTTTTTGACCTTGACTCGCAGAGAACCTTTGTCGAGAAAAGAAGACACTACTACAAGTGGAGTGATAAGAGGTTTAGCTTCGAGGAAAACAATATTTTCATGAACCTTCGTTTCTTCGATATCCACAGCAAATTTAAGAATCATGCGACCAATACCACCAGGACTATCAGCACTTTCAGGGCCACCAACGCCTTCGATGTTGATCAGTGAATGAGAGGTTAGCATCGTAGGAATGGTGTTTTGATATTATGATGTCACGTAATTCACTTTTTTATAAGGGTTTGATAGAAAAAAGTAAAAGTATAATTAGTAACGCCACTCTTGCCTCCATACCTGCTTAATTTTAGCCAGATGAGGTGCGACCTTTTCCGCATCTGCAATTGAAAACTTACTATAAAATTCGTCAAATGGGTTGTCAAATTTGGGAACATGAATAAGGCTTAGATAGTGCATTTCCTGAAGAGAATTCTCCTTATATGTAAATTCTTCACTCAAAACACGGTTGGTAATCAAATATCGAACTCTGGCAATATCACGAGAGGTAAGACTGCTGTCATATATGAATATGGTATTATCTGGGGACTTATCAAGCTCGACGATAACTATAAGAGTGCTTCGAAGATTGTTAAGAAATGTATTCAATTCGTCGAGAGACTTATCTGGAATATTAGGCCGTCCAGTAAATACGCTGTTAAAATGACTAAACTTGGTAATAAGTAGCTTATTATCGATATCATCAATTTTAACATCATCCATCAGCTTACCTACCTCTTTACTAATGGCCAATAAATTAGAGAAACGCTTAACTGCGCTTGAGCGGATATCGTGACTAACCTTTGAGCGGATAGGCTCCGATTCAACGGCAGTAATCATATCCTGAAGCTTTACCAAAAGTTCATTAGAAATGGTCTTGAGCTTGGAAACATCCTTAGCGTCAGGCTTGGGCTCGGGTTCATCCTCCTCATCAGAATTGTACTCGTTGGTAGATTCATCATCCTTCTCATCAAAATTGTCATTCTCTTCATCAGAAACATGTTCAGTGGCGACGACACCCTCGACAGCAGGAACACCTTCAACAGTGGAAATACTCATGATTTAGGGGAAGAAAACTGCTCTTCGTAGTTATATATCAAAACAAAATTCACTTTTTTAAAGGGGTTTTGGGTAAAAAAATAAACACTATTATCAAATGATACGGTTGGGATGTCCGTTCTTAAGCTTGTCATAGATGTCAAAAACCTTACGAATCCAAACGATATAATCGGTGATTTTGCCATTGACGAGCTCTTTCAGTTGAGGATGAGTAAGGTCTTGGAGGTCGGTAGTACTAACAATGCTTTCGCTAGTATTCTTGATGAAACAACTTACGATCGGGGATTTTGGTGTTTCGCCAACAAGAGTCGCAATGATACTATCGTAACTCTTTAGCACAGTGTTTTCCAGTTCAGATGATGTTAGGTCTCCCAAGCAAATGGCGGTGCTAACAGTGACGCATTGGCGATTAGCGTCATTTATGAAAGCGACTACTGTTACGTCGTCATCCTTCGTTTCTCCGATTTCCACATTGGTCGTATAAGAAAAGTAATCACTACGCTTATGGCCGTAATGGTTGCAGCCAGTAATCCCAATGTTAATCAGGGTTTGATGAGAGATTGATGACATTGTCGAGACTGGTGTTCTGTCAATATAGTAGGTATAAAATCACTTTTTTAAGAGGGTTGTGAGTAAATATTGCGATAAAAAAGAATACTGACACCGTAATGATTAATCATCATGTGCGATCCACTTGGATACCTCGCCTTCTGTTAGGGTGAAATGCGTCACATTAGGGGCAATAATTGATATAATGGACTTAATAGTTTTTAGGGTGACTGCTGCTACATCGTCGACGGATAGGAATTTTGACGGGATGATTTTGTTGATCAGTTCCCGATGAATGTCGATACCAATATCACTCTCCGTTGCTAGCATGGTAAAAATGCCTGTTCCAGGAATGATGGATTTCATGGAGTCTGGAATGATGTGACCATCGGTATCACGAGAACACTCCTTTTCGTCAAGTTCTCCTTTGAATGTGCACGTAACGAAAATGTTGTGATTACCAATGACTGTATCATAGGTATGCCTGATCGTTACCAGATTGGTTCGAGTTCCGATTTCTACCAAACTGAGGTATTTAAGAACAAGCGGAGAGTTTGACGTCATTGCCGAGACGATTGTTCTTTCATTATAGCTTGCACGGAATCACTTTTTTAGGGGTTGATGGGAGTAAAAAATAACAGCCGATACCACGCCAATCAAGTGTCTCTGCTACTACATAAATAGTCACGACGGCAGATGAAAAATGACACGATTGCATTAATGGTGTTTAGGGCGATCGTTTCTACTTCAGAATACGATAGAAATTCCGAGAAATTAGTGATATGGTATAACAATGTGTCATTATCACTTCCACGATGTATAACCTCCATTGTAAGAACACCTGAATCTGGAATAATAGAATGGATGGATAGTGGATTTATTGCTCCATCATCATCTAAAGTGCATCCAGTTTCTTCAAATTTTCCACTAAATCTAACTGTAGTGCAAATCTTACAATCGTTAATAATGGCGCTATACGTCTGTTCGACTGACATGATACTGAACGTCGACAAATCATCGTCGTTTCTGTGTTGCCTAGTCGTCATTCGACCACAGTAAGATTGAATCGGTGTCGGATGCGGAAGAGGCGGTAAAGGCATTTTAGAAGCTCTGCTCTGACAGTATAACGCGTAAAAAATCACTTTTTTAGGAGTTATCGGTATAAAAAGTGATCCAAATCACTACACAAGTTCAAGTCTCTTGGTCGGAGAACATCAATATAACATCATTCATGATATTTAGTGCGATTTCTTCTACTTCAGAGTATGTTAGAAATTCTGAGAAAATAGTATCGTCAGCTATTATCATATCCGCATTGCCATCATACTCGATCTGATATATAAACAACCTAAGAGTGCCAGTGTCTGGAATAAAAGATTGACTATATATCAGATTCCCTTCGGCGTCAGGAGTATCCTTCACTTCTTCGAGTTTTCCTTTGAGAGTAACACCTACAAAAATGCAGTCATTATTGATTATTGTGTTGTATTCGCATAATGTCGTCAATAAGCTATCGAGACGTCCGATTCTTGTTATTCTAATGTTTTCGAAGTTAGTGTATCCGATTGGTACCACAAATTGACGAGAACTTAAAGACATTTTAGAAAGGAGCTTTGGGGTGTTTTAGAAAAGAGCTTTGACAGTATAACGGGTCAAAAATCACTTTTTTAGAGGTTATTTGGTGTAAAAAATAAGCAAATGGTGGTAGAGAATACACCTCGATAACCGCTCAGTTGGTCATCAATCTCATGGAATATCGTAGTTATGAAGCATCCTCGTGATGGAGAAACTCCGCGTATCTGTCCAGAAGCATCATAGCAATCGTATTGCGTAGATCTAGTGAGATCGCAACTACTTCAGAAATGGTTAGAAATTCTGATGAAGCAGTTTCGTTGCATACTTCTTGCACATCGTCACTGTTGAGTTCGCCATAAGTCACGATTTTTGTAAGAACGCCGGTGCCTGGAACCATAGTACGACGTGACTTATGAACGGTATGATTTCTCGCGCCTTGAGAGCGACCAGATGCATTGAAATACGCCATAAATTTGACCTTGACTGATAGGGTATAACCTCCGATATCGTTAATATATTTACTGGAATATCCCGTGAAAACTCGATAATTGAAAATTCGATAAGCGAATACCTCATGATTCAACTGCTCCGTCGGCACGGATTCAATGCGTTCGATTGTCATTGCACTTAATCGTCGTCGCACTTAATCGTCAGCGAGTCATGTTTTAAAGCAAAAATTGAGGGTTTTAAAATCTCTGCTTTATCGGTATAACGGGTCAAAAATCACTTTTTTAAGGGGTTATTGGTGGTAAAAATAAGCAAATATGTTAAAAAAGTAAGCGAATACATCAGATATTAATGATTAAAATGGAGCTAGTTTAAGTTGATTTTAAGCGCGGTATGTCCGGTTTTGATATACTTAGACAGCTCTTCGGCGATACAAGTCACTTCATTTTCTAGTTCAGTTTGTGTAAGCTTTGAGATGTCAATTTCGGAGCATTCTAAAATAACGTTCGTACTAGGGGCATTGGCAAACTGGCGAAAACGCATCATATCTACATGATTCGTAGTGAGATTCGAGGAAATAGCATCTAAGCAATACAATACAACCATTTCCATTTTAGGAACAGTAATGTCTGCCAGGAAAATAGGATTGGTAATTTCAACACAATCAAGACCATTTTCAGTAAAAGAAGAGACCGACTTCGAAGGTAGTTTTCCGTCGTTTTTTTCTTCTACACATGCTTTAAAAGTGGAAGATATAACATTTAGGTTATTAGTAGTGGAATGAAGGCGACCAATACACTTGACATTAATCAGAGTTTTGGGGGAAATTACAAGGGTTTGGGCGGGGATTGACGACATTTTTAAAACTACGGGTTTAAATCCGGTTGTGTTTAAATCCGGTAGTGTTTAAAATCAGTGACGTTTAAAAACGGCCGTATAGCTTATTTAGTATATGGTAATTCACTTTTTTGAAGGGTTTTTGGTGTAAAAAATAGACTAACTGTGTGTTGTTTAAATGATGTATGTCGTTTAAACGCATATATCATTAAGCCTTGACGCCCCTTGCGATTTCTTCCATAGCAAGCGCTAAGCCAACTTCCAACAGTTCGGGTGTAACTTCTGAGAATCGGGGGTGATTAAGATTCGCGACGTTATCATCTGTAGAATCAGCAAAACGACGATTGCGTGTCATTGAGGTGGTTTCTCCAGAGAGGTCCGTGAAGATTGTGTCAAGGCTGGTTAGAACAATCATTTCCGCTTCAGAAGAGGATAGGTTTGCAAGGAAAACAGGATTACTAACTTCGACGTGCTTAATATTTCCCTTGGTGAAAGAAGTAACTGATTTCGGAGGTGTACCGACACCATTGGGCTTTTCAACATTCACCTTAAAAGTATACGATACAATGGCTACCCCATTAACAACAGCGTTAAGAGCACCAGTGCACTTGATATTAACCAAAGTTTGAGGGGAAATCATCGACATTTTAGAAAGTATGATCGTTAGAAAGTATGTCCTTTTAGCTTATTTGGTATATATTAATTCACTTTTTTAGAGAGTTGTTGGGGTAAAAATAACATGATCACTTCGGTATTGTACCATAATTTTGGAAACTTATTGTAGTTTAGGTGTATCTAAACATCCATATCTTAGTATTTTTCACCGCAATCAAATTGTTTAATAACTATCCCAATAGCACCTGATACTAACATTTCTAGCTGAGAATGCGTAAATTTTGAGAATTCGTTATTAGTAACTATACTTTCGTAATCATAATCGGCGAACTTATTACGTGTCGCGTCTGATGTTGCAGTGGCACTAGTGAGTTTTTCTGTGATTGTATTCATGCTCTTTAGCACAATCAGCTCCAATGCAGAAAGTGATAAATCTCCTATGAAAATAACGGTTCTAACTTCAAAATATCGAACATTATTAGTATCGGTGAAAGATGTTAGTGACTCCGAAAGAATGTTAGGAAAATTCTTTATTTTTGCTGACTCTACGTTAGATATAGTATAACTATCCATATCTTCAACATTCGCATCAAATGCAAATGCACTGCGAGCACCATTGCTATCTTGACTACGAAGGTGACCCATACACTTAATTTTAACCGGAGTTTGACGAGAAGAAATCGAAGACATTTTATAAACTAAATGTTATATATGTTATGTTATATATAACATATTGTTTCACTTTTAAAGGATATAGAACACAAAAAAATCAACAAATCATACAATATGTGAGACGATAAGCCTGACAACAAGCGACTGTGAGATTGACGATGTCAGTGGGAGAGAGGACTCTAAGAAAAGTATCGACAAGGTTTTTGATGCTGACGTTGGTCGTTACTTTGTTTAGCATGAAAGATAGGTGGGCAATATCGGCAAATGTGAATGCCGCATTTTCGATAATGAATCGCGTCCGAACCTCTAAAAGAAGTGACATTTCGGCGGGCGTAAGTGCGTTAATGCCTATATTACGCGCATCAATGATAGCGTTTATCGCTGCAAATGACAACGTATGCATGGCGATATCCGTGAAATTTGACGTATATCTAAGTACATCATAGAGGTGATCGATGACTTGAAGGGTGACGTTAGGCGCAATAAACGTAAGCGTAATGCCGTTAGACAGCGTTGCCGGAAACATCGTGGTTTAGACTGTGATTTCTTTGTATAGCGGACAGTAATTCACTTTTTTAGGATATATCAAATAATATGTATTAAAAGTGAATTACTATGTAATATATATGAGCTAACACTGCTAATGGAAATACATATACATACAGAAACAGAACATAATGGTACTGGATTTATATACGTAGGTGAAATGAAGGATGGTAAGCGAAATGGTCTAGGAAGAACGGCGTATCTCAACGGCAATATTTACGAAGGTGAATACAAGGATGGTTTGCATCACGGACAAGGAAAATGGATTGATATAGCTGGTTGGGTTTATGAAGGTGAGTGGGACAATGATTACGTGCATGGTCAAGGAAGGCACATATGCTCTAATGGAAATATGTATGAAGGTGAATTTAATCGTAATAGCGTAGCTGGTTGTCAAGGAAAACATACATGGCGTAATGGCAATACATATGTCGGTGAATTTAAAAAGCGTAATCAACATGTTCAAGAAAAATACACATGGGATAGCGGTGCTACGTATAAAGGTGAGTGGAAAAAGAAGGAAATGCATGGTCGTGGAACGTATACTGAGTTAGATGGTGGAGTTTACGAGGGAGAGTGGGAAAATGGCAAAAGACATGGTCGTGGAAAATATACATGGGCTGACGGGAGTGTTTATGATGGTGAGTGGAAAGTCAGTAAACCCAATGGTCAAGGGAAAATGGTAGGTAGTGACGGAAGTAGTTATGAAGGTGAGTGGGTAGATTCCAAGTATCATGGATATGGAAAATATACAATGAACAATGGAGACGTTATAAAAGGTGAGTGGAAAGATGGCCTTCCTACTAATATTGACGCTAAACTTTATTTTCAACTGGGTATGTGAATATCGTTTTACGTACTGGAATAGCCAACGACTGTGATTTTTTGTCCTCTTTGCGTGTCGTTTTAAACTAAAATAGTTATATTTGAATAAAGAAACGTAGAAAATGGGTCAATCAAATGGAATAGAAAAAATCGTGTATGATAATAACGATGAATATGAAGGTGCAGTGAAATATGGTTATAAGTATGGTTATAAGTATGGTTATAGGCATGGTTATAGGCATGGTTATGGAGTTTATGAGTATGCTAACGGCGAAGTATATGAAGGTATGTGGGAAAATGATCAAATGAATGGTCATGGAAAACATACGTGTAGTGATAATACCTATGAAGGTGAGATGAAAGATGGTAGCTATCATGGGCAAGGGAAGCATACGTGGGAAAATGGTAAATTTTATGAAGGTGAGTGGGAAAATGGTAAAAGGAATGGTCAAGGAAAACTTATATGGGATGGTGGTAGTGGTCTTTGTTCATATGAAGGGTCATGGGAAGACGATCACATGAGTGGTCAAGGGAAATTGATGACTGATGATGGAACAGTTTACAATGGGGGGTGGAAAGATGGTATGCACACTGGATATGGTGAATTGGTGCTTAGTAATCTTGGAGTTTTTAAGGGTGAGTGGAAAAATGATAAAATGAATGGACAGGGGACTTTGATATATGCTAGTAGTGAAATTTACGTAGGCGAATGGGTCAATGGCGAAAAATGTGGTCAAGGAACAATGATATATCATGATAAGGATAGATACAGCGGTACCTGGGAATATGGTCAACACCATGGATATGGCGAATATACGTGGGAGAGCGGTAGTATTTATAAAGGTATGTGGAAAAATTGTGAAAGACACGGTAAAGGAAAAATGACAGGTAGCTGCGGACATACTTACGAAGGCGAGTGGGAAGATAGCAAAAGACACGGTCAGGGGAAAATGCAAATGCCTGATGGTTCTGTGTATGAAGGCGGGTGGAAATATAATAATATGCATGGATATGGGGAACTTACAAATATCGATGGAAGTGTTTATATAGGCAAATGGAAAAATGATATGAAACACGGACAGGGAAATTTGACAGCTAAGGATAGTTATGAAGGTGAGTGGGAAAATGATAAAAAACATGGGTATGGAACAATGATATATAGTGATGGACGTAGTTATGTAGGAGAGTGGGAAAACGATAAATATCATGGATATGGAACAATGATATATGGTGATGGGCGTAGTTATGTAGGAGAATGGGAAAACGACAAATATCATGGTTATGGTAAATATATGTTGTCGAATGGTAATAGCACAGAGGGTGAGTGGGAAAATGATAAGTGCGCTGATTGTGTATTCACCGATAATAGCTATAAAACATCTCTGTCGGTGAATGCTCATGGAGATGATTATAAAGTGTCGTTTAACGAAAGTATATATACCCAATCAAAACTTGGGATTAACGAGTGTTATTATCGAAATTATGGGCAAGAAGTATACATGTATTTACAAGGTAAAATGCATGATATAAGTGGTAATACTTATGCACAGAACTTGGTTAAAATCATGCATATGTGAGTGGTTATGATAATGTATGTTAAACTAATATTACTACTTCTTAAATATAGAGTCTCAATAAAATGAAGCAAATGGATGAAAAGGAAAAGAGTAGCCATGAATATCTAACGAAGGGTGGTAAATTATGCGTCAATAAAGTGTACGATGATGGAAGTACATACACCGGTGAAATGCAAGGTAGTAAGTGGCATGGACAAGGGGTGTGGAAGAAGGCTAATGGATGTATGTATGAAGGTAGATTTAAGTATGGCGCACCATGTGGTCAAGGGAAAATGTTAGGAGTTTGTAAAGATACTTATGAAGGAATGTGGAAAGATGGTATGCAGCACGGACAAGGAAAATGGACAGATACCGACGGTGTTACATATGAAGGTGGATTTAATAAGAATAACTTCCATGGTCAAGGAAAATTTACTTTACTCGGCGGTATTTGTGAAGGTATGTGGGATCGCAGCATGATGCATGGTTACGGGTCATATGTATGGAATAATGGGGAGATGTATAAGGGTGGATGGAAATATAATAAAATGCATGGACGAGGGGAATTTAGATGGTCTAGCGGCGCTACGTATAGCGGTGAGTGGAAGGATGACTTAATGCATGGTCGTGGAACATATACAAGACATGATGGAGGGATTTATATCGGTGAGTGGGAAAACGATAAGCGTCATGGTCATGGTAAAGTAAAGGATGCGAATGGTGATATGTATGATTGTGAGTGGAGAGCTGATAAAGTACATGGACAAGGAAAGGTTGTATATGGTGATAAGCGAGTTTATGAGGGAGAGTGGTTTGATGGTGAATATCATGGACGTGGCAAATATACGATGTTAGATGGCAGTACTATAGAAGGTGAATGGAAGGGAGGAAGGTGTGTAGATGGTATATTTACTGATAAAAATGGTCAAACATCGGTGTCGATTACTGATGAATACATACAAAAGAAATTTAGTAGTGAGCAGTTATTGTCAAAATTATGAGCAAAAAATAATGTAGATATCGGGTAAATATATGATTTTTTTGCCATATCGTATTAAACCAATATGGATACTTCTTAGATATAGTACCTTAATCAAATGTCGTATGAAGGTGAAACTAACGAGTATGGTGTTTTTCACGGTAAAGGAAAATTTACGTATGGGGGTGGGGCTTATATAGAAGGTATGTGGAAAAATGGAAATCTGCATGGGAAAGGAATAAATGTGCGGAAAAATGGCGATATCTACGAAGGAGAATATAAGGACACTAAAATGCATGGTCAAGGAAAATTTAGATGGTTTAATGGTGCTACATATGAAGGTGAGTTGAAGGATGACATGTCCCATGGCTATGGAACATACACAAGTCATGATGGAAGTATTTACACTGGTGCATGGGAAAATGACAAACGTCATGGTCACGGCAAAGTAAAGGACGCAAATGGTGATACGTATGATTGTGAGTGGAAGGATGATAAAGTCCATGGACAAGGAAAGGTTGTATATGGTGATAAGCGAGCTTATGAAGGTGAGTGGGTTGATGGTGAATATCATGGTCATGGAACAATGACATACCAGAATAACGACGTTTATGAGGGTATGTGGAAAAATGGTAGGAGACATGGACGTGGAAAGATGACGTATGTTAATGGAGAAATTTATGACGGTGAGTGGAGGGATGGTGAAAAGAGCGTAGTGATTGATGTTGAGGAGGACGATGAAACTCCTGTATGTGTAGTGGTTATCAATGTTTGTTAAAACACCACCTTTAACAAATATATAAGCACGGCGTCGTTGAAATGTAATTATAAGGGATGCCTAGAAGATGGTCGTGAAGTCTATACAAGAGACAACTGGAGTAGGTATGAAGGCAAGTGGAAGGATAGTAGTATAGAGCAGTGGCTCTTTTTTAACCAACAAGATTATAAACAAATATGACGGGAGTATATGAAGGAAAATCAGTAGATGATGTAAAAAATGGGTATGGAAAGATGACATGGTCGAATGGCGATACTTACGAAGGTGAGTGGAAGGATGATAAAAGATATGGCAAAGGGAAGTATATGTGGTCTAATGGCGATGTCTATGAAGGCGACCTAGTGCGTGGGCTGAAAGATGGACATGGAAAATACACATATAAATCTGGAGAAAGTTATGAAGGTGGATGGAAAGACAATCTAAAACATGGCCACGGAAAACATACTTGGAGTGATGGGCGTGTCTATGATGGCGAACATAAATATGGTCAAAAACATGGTTATGGAGTAGATACATATCCGAATGTTCATAAGTATGAAGGTGAATGGAGTAATGGATGGAAAAGTGGTTATGGAAAAATAACGTTTGATAGAGACGATTTTTATGAAGGAGAGTGGAAATTTGATTATATAAATGGCCATGGAAAATACGCGTATTATAATGGTGATACGTATATAGGGTGGTGGAAATATGGCAAAAAACATGGTCAAGGAACAATGACGTATGCCGATGGCGCTGTTTATGAAGGTGACTGGAAGGATAGTAAAATAGATGGATATGGAAAATATACTGGAGTTCGTGGCGCAAGCGTCGACATGGTGTATATTGGTTGGTGGAAAAATAACGTTCCACATGGTCATGGGAAAGTGACAAATATCTTAGATTTTTATGAAGGTGAGTGGGTAGATGGAAAACAAAAAAAGTGATTTAATATGGTATAAATAAACAAGATGACTACAATTACATGCAGTCCTGAGGGTGTTTTGAAGAGCTCCTCAGAGTGTATTTTCAGAAGTGACTCGGGGGATATTATGAAGAGTGTTCCCGAAGATATGTTGAAGAATAGTCATGTAAAATTTTCATGGCCTAACGGGGATACTTACGACGGGGAAATGAAAAATGGTCAGAAGTATGGTGTTGGCAAAATGACCTATTTCAATGGAGAGAGTTATGAAGGAGAGTGGGAAAGCGATCAAAGACATGGACGTGGTACATATACCTTTGATGATAAAGCCAAATATGTAGGAGAGTGGAGGGGCGATAAGGCTAATGGTCAAGGAATAATGACACTACATAGTGGCGATGTTTATGAAGGCGAGTGGAAGGACAATTATATGAATGGCCGTGGAAAGATGATGTATCGTAATGGCGTAGTTTATGACGGTGAGTGGAAATACAACAAACATCATGGACAGGGAATATGGACAAGTCCTTATGGAGAGAGTTACGAAGGCGGATGGAAGTATGGACTAAAGCATGGCCAGGGGAATTATACATGTGCTAATAGTCACTATACTCATGAAGGTAAATGGGAGTATGGTCTAAAACATGGTCATGGTAAAACAGTGCGTAACAATGGCAATGTGTTTGAAGGCGAGTGGGTCGAGGGTCAAGTACAGGAAGGTGGTCATTATACGCTGAAAGTATTGTAAGATGGTTATGGTTAATATGACTATGATGGGATTTTTAGTTTTTTTGCCAGTATAAAAAAGTGAAATTTAAAAAGGTATATGAAGCAGTCAAAGCTAATACGTAGTTAAGGCGAAACCACAGTCAAGGTAGATACGTAGTTAAGACAACGCAGTCAAGACAAAAATGACCACCTTCGAAAAGAACTCCAACAGAGTCTCAAAAAATGGTCATATGCACTTCACTTACGTCAATGGTAATACTTACGTCGGTGAGTGGAAGAAGGATCAGAAGCATGGCTATGGAAAGATGGAGTGGGCGGATGGCAGGAGCTATGTAGGTGAATGGAAGAACGATAACCGTCATGGAAAGGGAAAGATGGTTTATTATGGTCATAGGGAGGTCTATGATGGTGAGTGGGATGACGGTTGCAGGCATGGACACGGCACATTAATCATTGATGGTATCGTTGTTTATGTAGGTGAGTGGAAAGACGATGTTATTAACGGCAAGGGGAAACTAACATCGGATGGAGATACGTATGAAGGTGAATTGGTAGGTGGTCGCAAGCATGGTCATGGAAAGATCACATACTCTTGTGGTTCAAGCTATGACGGTGAATGGGAAACTAACCGATTCCATGGTCAAGGAACACTGACAGGCGTTAACGGTTCAAGTTACGTCGGTGAGTGGAAGCATGGTCAAAAACATGGTCAAGGGGAGTTAAAGTGTGTTATCAGTTGCTTTACTTATAACGGAGGATGGAGCTATGGCGTAGAACATGGCCAAGGAAAGGTAACGTATGAAAACGGTGATACGTTCGTAGGTGAGTGGGATGACGGACAGAGACAAGTGGGTGGAGTATATACTCGAGCTGATGGAAGTGTTGCCGAGTCATGGTCAAGTGGAAGGGGGTTTGTTTAAAGGCAGGGTTTGTTTAAAGGCGGTATTTTGTTTATTTTTTGTTAAATAAACGATGGTTATTTTTTATGAAAAATGAATTTATTATGATGAAATAACGACAAATAGTCCCAGGGATAACGTTAAGTAGTTTCAAGGATAACGTCAAATGACTACCGTAATAAAGGGATATACTGGAGAAATACTAAATGGTAAAAAGCATGGAAGAGGGGTTTATAAAAACTGGAAGGATGATACATACGAAGGAGAGTGGAAAGATGGCAAAATGCATGGTCAAGGAACTTGGATTAACACTCGTGGTGATATTTATGAAGGTGCATGGAAGAATGATAAAAAACATGGTCAAGGGAAATTTCGGTGGTGTATCGGCGATATGTATGTAGGTGAATGGAAAAATGATAAAATTTGCGGTTATGGATATGGAAAACGTACATACAAGTACGGTGGTATGCGTGTACATAAATGGAAAGATGATGAAATTTACGAAGGTGAGTATAAAAACGGTAAAAAACATGGTCAAGGAACTTGCATATATAGTGGTGGTACATATAAAGGTGAATGGAAAGATGATAAAAGATATGGTCAAGGAACTTGGGTAAACACTCGTGGTGAAATTTACGAAGGTATATGGGAAGACGACAATTATTGTGGTAAAGGTAAATACACACATAATTCTACTATTTACGAAGGTGATTGGAAGAACGGTAAACATCACGGATATGGAAAATTTAAGAGTTCTGATAAGTCTATACATATTGGTGAGTGGAAGCATGGTCAAAAACACGGTTTAGGAACATGGATTGGAGATAACGGAGATCACTATAAAGGCGAGTGGAAAGATGATAAAATTTGTGGTTATGGATATGGAAAATGGACATTTCCTTCTGGTAATATTTACGAAGGCGAGTGGAAAGATGATAAACAATATGGAAAAGGAACAGCTCGATTTTCAAATGGCGATGTATATGAAGGCGATGTAAAATACAATAAAAAACATGGTTATGGAAAGATAACATACAACAATGGCGATAGTTATGAAGGTGAGTGGTCTAATGATCTGAAGCATGGTCATGGAACAATGAAGTGGGTTAATGGTGATATTTACGAAGGTGAGTGGGAAAATGGCACAAGGTATGGTCAAGGAAAATATACATGGGTTAGTGGTAATTTCTATGAAGGAGAGTGGGAAAATGATAAGCAAGTATATGGGTATAACAAGATATCATATTCACGTGGTGGAATATATAAAGGTGAGGTGAAAAACACACTGAGGCACGGATATGGAAAATATACATGGTCAGATGGGCATAGTTATGAAGGCGAGTGGGAAAATGATAAAATTTGTGGAAAAGGAAAAATGGCATGGAAAAATGGTGATATTTACGAAGGTGTATGGGAAGACGGGGTATTTCGTGATGGAACTAGCTTTAACCATATACATAAAACAACACTAAATATTAGCAAGCATACGGCAAATATGTATGAAATATCGATTAACGGTAAGTTTTATATATCGCCAAAACTTAATATGAGGAAGCCCTTTTACGGTAGAGATACTGGTGAATTATCCATGTATTCACACGGTGAAATGCATAGTATAAATGACAATTCTTATGCTCAAACGCTGGTTAAAATCATGAATATATAGATTAGTTTAGTTAAAATATAATGATTCTTTTTTTGTGAAAATTGAATGTTTTGTAAGGAAATAATAGTAAAACAACAAATATGACTGAAGAATACATAGGTCCATTGGTGAATGGGAAAAAACACGGAAAAGGAGTCTGTAAGTGGGCTGATGGAGAAATATACGATGGTGAGTGGAAAGACGGTAAAAGAAATGGACATGGAAAAAATACGTGGAGTTACGAACATATATATGAAGGTAGATGGAAAGACGATAAAATGTATGGACACGGGAAATATACATGGATTACTGGCGAAATGTATGCAGGTAAGTGGAAAGATGATAAACAACACGGTCGAGGGAAATTTACATATATTAATGAGGCTATTTATGAAGGTGAGTGGAAAGATGGTTGGATTCAAGGTAGAGGAAAAATGACATATTCAAATGGCAGTATTTATGAAGGTGATTGGAAAGATAACACGAGCCACGGAAAGGGGAAAAAGTATATTGCGATGACAGTATTTATGAAGGGG
Organism: Iodosphaeria phyllophila; assembly: GCA_025802455.2. Taxonomy (NCBI): domain Eukaryota; kingdom Fungi; phylum Ascomycota; class Sordariomycetes; order Amphisphaeriales; family Iodosphaeriaceae; genus Iodosphaeria; species Iodosphaeria phyllophila. The sequence goes on along the minus strand of JAOYMO020000012.1, from coordinate 34,918 downwards.
AGTGGGAAAATGATATGGTGAGTGGTCAAGGAAAACATACATGGAAAGGTAATATTTATGAAGGCGGGTGGAAAGCTAACGCGAGAAATGGTCATGGAAAAAATACATTATTAAGCGGCGAAACGTATAACGGTGAGTGGAAAGACGATATGTTTAATGGGGTAGGAATCCACAAAACTTCAAACGGTGATGTGTATAACGGAGAATGGGAAATTGGCAAAAAGCATGGTAAAGGAAAAATGACATATGCCAATGGCGATATCTATGAAGGAGAGTGGAAAGATGGAGTGTTTCTTGACGGTGCTGTAGTTAATAATACATATAAAACAACACTACATATTAACGAATACATTACAAATATGTATGAAATAACACTTAATGGTAAATTTTATACATCGTCAAAACTTAACTTAAGTAAGACCTTTTACAGCAGAAATACTGGTGAGTTATTCATGTATTCGCAAGGTAAAATGCATAATATAAATGACAATTCCTATGCTCAAACGTTGGTTAAAATCATGAATATGTAAGGTTATTTTAACTTTATTTTTTATAAAAATTGAATGATTTATGGGAAATAAAGTCAAAAATGACTAGCGTAACAGTAAAATGGCTAAGGTAATTGAAGAATACATAGGTTCATTAGTTGATAGTAAAAAGCATGGAAATGGGTTCTGTAGGTATGCCGATGGAGGAACATACACTGGCGAATGGAAAGACAATCTAAGAAACGGTTATGGAAAATATACTTGGGCAGATGGCGATGTATATGAGGGTATTTTAGTAGATGACAAATCAGAAGGATATGGAAAATATACATGGAAAGATGGCGATGTATATGAGGGTGAGTGGAAGAACGACCAATGTAATGGTCAAGGAAAATATACATGGAATGATGGAAGGGTATATGAAGGTTGGTGGAAAGACGGTAAAAAACAGAATGGTCATGGAAAGATGACGTACGATAATGGCGATATATACGAAGGTGAATGGCAAGATGATTTATGGCACGGCTATGGTAAACTGGTATGTATTAATGGCGTTAGTCATGAAGGTGGATGGAAAGATGATAATCGAAATGGTAGGGGAAAGTATATATCCTCTTACGGCAATACTTATGAAGGTGAGTGGAAAGATGGGAAAAGACAAAGTGGTCATGAAAAACATACATATGCCAATGGTGATACGTATGAAGGAGAGTCTGAAAATGGTGAAAAGAATGGTTATGGTAAATATATATGGGCCAATGGCAATATTTACGAAGGAGAATGGGCTGATAACGGAAAACATGGTATTGGAAAATGGATATATTATAGTGGTGATATATACGAAGGTGAATGGAAAAATGATAAAAAACATGGTCAAGGAAAATATATATGGAAAGATGGTAGTGCTTATGAAGGTGCATGGGAAAATGGAGTAAGGCGAAATGGTTATGGTAAATATACACATTATGACAATAGTATTTATGAAGGTGAGTGGAAAAATGATATGAAAAATGGTCAAGTGCGATATACATTGCATAATGGAGATATCTACGAAGGTGAATGGAAAGATGATAAGGAAAACGGTCAAGGAAAATATACATGGGTCAATGGCGATATTCAGACAGGTAATTATAAAGATGGTCGATGTATCAGTGGTATATTTATCGATAATCAGTATAAAACAACGATAACATTTAATATAAGTGGTGATATTTGCCATGTGCTATTTAACGATATATTATACACACGGCCAAAATTTGAACTAACCAAGTGTTTTTATAGAAACGATAATAAGAGTGTTTTCATGTATTCGCAAGGTAAAATGCATAGTATAAGCGACAATACTTATGCTCAAACGTTAGTTAAAATCATAAATATGTGAGTGTTAATTGACTTTTTTGGGGAAAGTAACGGTTAAAATCCATATTGAAAATTGAATAAAAAATACGCTAAAAACTTAGAATGCCAGAAAAATATACAGGTGGGGTGTTAAACGGCAAAAAGCACGGGCATGGAGTCTTTACATTTAAAAGTGGTGCTGAATATGAAGGCGAGTGGAAAGATGATGAAATGCATGGATATGGAGTATATAATTTGGCAAGTGGTGATAAATATGAAGGAGAAATGAAAGGAAACAAAAGTCATGGTCAAGGAAAAATGACATGTAAAGACGGTGATGTATATGAAGGCGAATGGAAGAATGGTAAAAGGAACGGTCTGGGGAGGCTAGTATGTATCGATGGAGATATTTGCGAAGGTGAATGGAAGGATGGTGCAACCGATGGACAAGGAAAATATACATGGAAGGATGGTGATGTATATGAGGGTGAATGGAAAGACGGTGAATGGAAAAATGGACATGGAAAAATGTCGTATGCCAATGGGGATATTTTTGAAGGTGAGTTTAAAGATGGGGAGTATCATGGCTATGGCAAAATGAGTTATAGAAACAATTCTAGTTATGAAGGTGGCTGGAAAGATGGGGAGTATCATGGTCAAGGGAAAATGGTGTATACTAATGGTGAAATTTATGAAGGCACATGGAAAGACGGGAAAAAACAAGACGGTTATGGTCGTCATACATACACCGATGTTCTGATATATGAAGGAGAGTTAAAAAATGGCAAAGCAAATGGCCAAGGGAAATATACATGGGAGAGCGGTAATTTCTATGAAGGAGAATGGGTTGATGATGAAAGGCACGGCCATGGTAAGTTTGTTTATAAAAACGGTGGTATTTATGAAGGTAGGTGGAATTACGACAAGGAGAACGGTCAAGGAAAATATACATGGCCTGAAGGCTATACCTATGAAGGCGAGTGGGAAAATGGCAAAAGACATGGTCGTGGAACACATACATGGCCTAATGGTGAAATGTACATAGGCGAGTGGGAAAATGGCAAAAGACATGGTCGTGGAACACATACATGGCCTAATGGCGATATTCAGACAGGTATGTATGAAAATGGACAAAGTACGAGTGGTATATTTACTGACAATCAGTATAAAACAACGATAACATTTGATAAACATGGTGCTGTATACCATGCGTTAATCAACGATGTGGTATATACACAACCAGATCTTGAATTCAAAGAATGTTACTATAGGAATAACGATAAGGATGTTTTTATGTATTCACAAGGTAAAATGCATGATATTACTGGCAATACTTATGCGCAAACTTTATTTAAACTCATGTATTTGAAGTAAATATGCTTTATTTTTTGTATAGATTTGCAAAAAATAAGATTAAAATAAGATTAAAATAAGGTTAAAATAAACATACACGCATAGTCATTTACGCTCCACAAGCTGAGCACTCAATGTCTTCCTTCTTGTTTTGATAAGGCTGAATATCGACCGATAAGTGAGACTGATTAGCCGAAATTTCAGTAACTGCAAACTTATCAATTTCAACTGCAGACTTAGTGCGAAGGTAGTACTTACCAGTCTTCAAACCTCCCTTCCATGCCTTGATTGCAGCTCGAGTAAAGAGAGATTCGTCGTTCTTTGCCATGAACCAGTTTAGAGATTGGCCTTGGTCGATGAAAGGCTGACGGTCGATAGCCTGTTGAACGTTGATAGAAATGGGAATTTCAAACGCAGTCTTAAAGAGATTCTTGATGGAATCCGATACGTTTAGGTTCTGGACTGAGCCGTTATCGCGTAGTAGAATGTTCTTCGTATCGTTATTCCAAGCATCATACTTGTTAAGTAGCTTTACAAGGTGCTTATTGACAATGATTCGATGTCCATTCAGTAGAGTTTTCTTATAAAAGTTTGAGAAAGGGGCTTCGAATGACTCCGTGTTACATAGGAATTGTGACGTTGTGACAGTAGGCATAAGTGCCAGTAGCACGCTATTCCTTACTCCGAATGTCTTAACAACATCGCGAAGAGTTTCCCAGTCGTAGTTAGTTGTAAGCTCGAGGCTCTTGTTATAGAGCTCCTTATACATTTCCCAGTGGAACTTACCTTGAGACATTGGACTTCCCTTATAACGTGGATATGCGAAGTGATCCTTTGGAACATTACCATCGATGTTCTTGTCTCGAGTTCGCCATAAATCACGTGAAAGCTTAGCACTTGCACTTACAGCTGCATAATACATCGTTTCGGCAATTTGCTTATTAAGATGCATAGCGTTATTAGATTCAAAGGGATATTGCATAATTTGATAAACGTCGGAAAGACCTTGTAGTCCAATGCCAAGAGGTCGGTTATTGATGTTACTACTCTTAGTCTTTTCAGTGGTATAAATACCAATATCGATGGTTCGATCTACGTTCTTGACAGCAAGTTCAGTTGCTTCAATAAGCTTCTTATGAGAGAAGGTAGGCACTTGGTTTTCATCATAAACGATACAATCTGGAAGATTGATGGATGCAAGATTGCATACAGCATACTCCTTATCATCACTGTTTAGATAGATTTCTGCACATAGATTACTAGTGTTAATGGGTCCGATATTAGACTGCATATTCAGATTGTTTGCGGTGTCACCGAAGCAAATATAAGGCATTCCAGTATTGAAATTAGTATGCATTAGGTCTTCCCAGAGCTTATTAATAAGCACCTTTCGGTAGATAATTTCTTCACCATTGTCTTCAAATCGGTATAACTGATGTGAATCACTTGCGCTGATTGAGAGGTTAGAATACGTGGTCTTATGGTCATCAGTCGTTCCAGATACCTTCGTCTCATTCCCATCACTCTTACGCATTTCGTGTTGTCGAACAAGTTGTTCCAGGCGTTCGTATTCAGCGGCATATTCCTTACCATTTAGATGGTTAAGTTTCTCGCTATTGAACATATACCACATGGTATCTGACTGATGCTTATTAGTGAATTGATGTGTGAATTTTGCCATAAAGACATCGTTGAGCCACACGGAGTAGAAGAGGTCGCGAATACGCTGTTCTTCAACACCATCTAAGCGACGAAGTTGGAGGAAAAGCATGAAATCAAGATGATGAGGCTTAAGGTAAATGGCACAAGAGCCGTTACGCTTTCCTCCTTGATTGAATGCCTTCATGGTGGCTTCTACACACTTTAGGAAGTTGAAAATACCATCAGAATACCCATTGGTCCCCTTGATGTATGTCCCCTTTCCACGAATAGAGCTCCAGTCGATTCCAATACCACCAGCATACTTCGAGATACGAGCCATGTCATGTTCGGTGGATTTGATGCCATCGAGAGAGTCATGGACGCCTAGAACGAAACAACTAGCAAGTTGCTGGTGCTTCGTTCCTGCATTGAAATATACAGGAGTAGCGTGAGTATACTTTTGATGCGATAGAGCATCATATGTCGTTTGAATTTGCTTAAATCTGTCGTCGTCAGAGTCAGCATGGTTAGTAGAATTAACGTCTGCACCATGCCATAAAGCAATAGCAACGCGCATAAACATGTCCTGAGGTGTCTCTAGTAGAGTAAACTTCTCTTTAGTATCACCTCGCTCTTGAACAAGTTCGCGTTCCTTTAGTCCATAAGACGTAAAGAACGTATCGTATCCATTGTATTCGAAATTATAATCTCGCTCATAATGGATAAAACTTTGGAGCTTTTCATGATGCTTTAGCACAAATTGCTTGTAGTCTTCGTTAAGGAAACTACTCTTTTCGCAAATACGCTTTAGGTTATTCTTATCGAATATATGTAAATTCTTATGATGATTATTGATCATTAGGCGAGTTGCCAGAAGAGTATACTGAGGGGAAGTGATTCCAATCTCTCGCGCGATTAACGAACAACGTTCATCAATCTCTACAGTTGATGCAAGAAGCTTAGTATTACTGAATAAATCTGTTACTAGCTTATGAATAACGGAGTCAATATTGATGTTTTTAATATCGACGATTAGCTCAGAAATTCGCTTCTTGATCTTGCTGTAGTCGTAGTTTTGAACGGTTCCATTGCGCTTAGTAACCAGATAATTACTCATATGTGTAATATATTAGTATAAATTCATTTTTAAAATACGGGATATTCTATAAATACGGGATATAGGCTGTTTTTGGCTAAATATCTACGTATTATGGGATGTTTGATATATCTGGATGGTGTGATTTGGCTGATTGGATTTATTGGGATGGTCATAAAAAAGTGAATTTTCTACTGTATAATCTATATTACGGTTATTATAAGCCCTCTCCACCATATGATGATTGTAGTATAGAAAAGGAAGGATTTATTCTTTCTTTTTTGTTTGGCGGATATAGGTCGCAATACGCGCATATTAAACAATAAAATATAGTAATATATTGACTATTATACGTATTTACACCATGGACCTCCCACCACATATGTCTCAGATGCTTACAGATTTTCTTACGAATCTACAGGATGAACGTAAAGCATTGGAAGACGAAAATTCGAACGCAACATATAAATTGAGTGTGATTATGGCACAAATTACAAAGGCTACACACGATTATAAGTATCTAAAATCACGCAAAGAATCGCGAAAGAAGCTAAGTGATTTTACTGATGCGCTGATTAATCAACTATATGAAAATAGGGGTAATATGACGCTTCCTCAATTTCTGGAATGGGAATCGTCATATGTAGCAGAATGCAACAAATTTAATGAAACGAACGCTGATATTACTGCAAAAGAAATCAAGTCTCAGGAAGTTGATAGCAAGGATATTATGGATAAATACAATGAATATATGTCAAACCGCATTGTTATTGAGACGGATTTAACTAAGCACTTACAAAATCAGAACAAAAAATAAACGCATAAGAATGGGTTATACACAGTTATCAGCAATATTGTTACTGATTTTTGAGAGCTTCTTCATACCAGTTACTTTCAGTCTTGCGAGATACAGCTCGAGGCTGACTGAATGTGCACCAGTTCTTCTTGAAGTTATTGTAAGACCTGAGAGCTTCATCCGGGTTGCGAACAACACACATGAGTGTACAGCAAAGTACGAAGGTTGTGGCAAAGATAATGAATCCCCAACTTCCAAGATAACTAACGAAAATATCCAGATAATCTGAGAAATTTCGAAGAATATCGCCAATAAGAGTAAACAAGTATCGGACGTTATTGAACAGATCGCCAATAAGCATTAGGACTCGTCTGAAGAGGATACTCAAGAATGGGCGCACATAAGTCTTCCAGCTATCACGAATAAAAGGACGGTTGTTAATCACTTGAATACCAAGCAAAAGAGCCAGGAAGCAACGCGTAATTGTGTTACTATACTTGTTAGCAGGCACATACATATGCATATATCCCATAAAGACAATGACTGTGCATGTCGACATATAAAGCCAAGAAGGCGAGATTTCAACGTTCATAAAGTAGTTGAAAATCGACTTAATCATAGGTGCGATGACCTCAATAATCAAAGGAGCAAATACCATTTTTGTTAATAGTTTTACGTTGGATAGTTTTACGTTGGATAGTTATTAACTGATTAGTATTCACTTTTTTATTAAGCGAGTTTAACACTTTTTTATTAAGCGAGTTTAACACTTTTTTATTAAGCGAGTTTAAGACAAAAAAATAACACTATTGAGCATGAATACGACCGCAATTGCACTGAACTCGGATTTGCAAATTTTCGGGTGGGGTTTGCGGTTCTTGATTCCAAGCTTGATGCCAAGTGTCACACAATGCAGCATATGCAATATGTGTTGCATTATACGCCTGATGCATTTCATCAGAATGAGCAATATGTGCGAAAATTACATCACAGCCAAATAAAGTCAAAATAAAGACCGTAAACCCCCAACTCAAAATATAGTTGTGTAGAAGATACATCGTATTTTCATAAAGGCATAGAATCATCTCAAACGCATGGTTAATAATGCTACGTAAGAAGGGAATCGCGTATGTTTCCCACATAACAGTAACCAATGGACGATGGTAAATCACCTGGATACCAAATAGGAAAGCTGCTAAGCATACCATAGCTGTACTGCGACGCATATACCTATCGATATGTTTATCAGTAGGTACATGCAAATATATACGCGTCATAAAGACTAAGATTGTAAGCGTTGACGTATGGAGCCAACCAGGCGAAATTTCAATCGTCATGAAGTACTTAATCACAGAGTTAATCACTGGTGCAATAAACTCATTGATAAAAGGCATAGCTACTATTTTGTTGAGCAGGATTGCGTCGGCTAGTTATTAACTGATTAGAATTCACTTTTTTATTGGAGTGAGGAGTAGATAAGCAACGAAATGACTTCACAAAATCATAAAAAAATGAATAACAAATACCTAGAATATAATGAGCATCGTTGAAGATAGTAGTCTAGAAAGCAATAGTATAGAAAGCAATAGTATAGAAAGCAATAGTATAGAAAGCCTATTTCGGGCATTAACTATACAAGATGATACTATATCCGTATGCGAAGAAGTGCAGTCTATCTTAGATTCAAAGGAGTCTGGCTCAATAAACGTATCAAAATCCAATCTTAATGGTAAGAATTTTGAGGAGAAAACGTCGTCTCATAATCACTTATTATTGTTAGGTTTTGAGGAAAAAATGATAAAGGGTGAAAAGCGTAAGAATCTTTACTACCTTGAAAAGGTGGATGAACACAAGAAAATCATCGTAGTAAATAAAACGTTTGGTGCATTTATTCAGTGTATTTATGGTATAACACCCGTCAGGATTCCTGATGAAGCGTTCATTATCCAAGACATGAGTACTCAACAAAGCACGCTTAAAATTTTGGAAAAACGAGCACAAAATACTGAGGGGTCGGTTGAACTAAAATTTTGGACTGGCCCTACAATAAAGCTTGAATATAGTAATCTTTTTAAGGATATTTGTAGTGTAGAATATGCATTTTGTGCCAATACATACTTGTATAACAAGTTAAATTTACCGATTTTTAAGTATCAAAACTTAAAAAATATCCTAAATGATAACAAAATTGATATACTACATGGCGATTCTCCTGAGTATTTTTCAAGTCTTTATGCTTGGATTATGAAGTAGGTATGATAACGCGGTTAGCTGTCATACATCATAATCATACATCATAATTATACACAATTACCTCATTTGTTGTAGCTTCTGGAGTTTTAGAGTTTATCCGTCGCTTGCATTTTACGACATCGATATTGTAACGATTTGTGTTACCAAACTCCTCATGAACGTTAGAAGTAGATGAATTACTCATCATAAATGTAACCTTTTTTTGGTGTAGTTCATGTAACAAATTGAACAAAGTAGTGTGGTGTTCATCGGTAAAATCATCCTTACTGTATCGAGTAAATGATGCCTTTGTTTCCTTCACATATGGCGGATCTAAGTAGATAAAGTCTGATACTTGTGCTGATTTTAAGATAGCTGGAAGTGAATTTTCGAAAGAAGTATGAGTGAATGTAACACGTTTAAACGAATTGGACAGCTGTTTTAATGTGTCTAATGATGGGATATTAATAGTTTTATAGTTTCCAAATGGCACATTAAACCCATGAGGACCTTCTCGATATAGTCCTCGGAAGCACGTTTTGTTCAAGAATATGAACAGAGCAGAACACCTTACAGAACGTTTATTCATAGCATTATAATCATTTCTGAGATGATAATAGTATGATTCTTTGCATGTTCGACTAGTTTCTAACGATACATTTTTTGAAACGATTTTTTCTTCAGAAACATCTGGTAATTTGCTGTATACATCATGTAACGTTTCTAGTTCTTTTGAGACGTTTTCGTAGTCAGATTGGATGTTTTTATAGGTATATACTAGTGGTTCATTGATATCATATGCGTTAATCGTTCCATGAATATCAATAGTTTTTGACTCCATTCGGTTTAATAACTCGATTAAAACACTCCCGCCGCCAACAAATATTTCGTGATAATTGTTGATTATACCAGGCATTCTACCAAATATATCATCCAATATCTGTGTTTTTCCGCCAGCCCATTTAAGAAACGGCTTGTTTGACATTCTTAGGTGTAATATAGGTATATACCTAGATATACATTCATTTTTTAAGAAAGATTAGTATGGATGGATATCGTAACGCGAATGTCGATATTCATGGATGGATAGTGTAACGCGAATATCTGGAGTGAGAACGGATATCAGAAAAAAAAGTTATATCAGTGTTATATTGTTGCCGTAACAACCTTAAAACACTTCGCTAAGGTCACCGATATTGATGCTAGTATAGTCCGACTTGACCTTATTATTGTTGTATTCTGAAGGAGTAGCCTCGAAGAATGCGCTTTGGTTAGGCATACAAATCATGTTCATGAAATCGAAAGGATTTGATACAGGCTTGTTATCGCTGTCATGATAAACAACTGAGTGGTTCATCTTTGCAAGGAGACGATTGCATGTAAATTGAACATACTGCGTCATGTTTGCGATAGAAATGCCGACTAAGTGGTTGTCTGAGATGGCGCTTGAGATGAAATCTACTTCACAATCAACGGCATCCTTAATCATTTTATGAATCTTTTCATTCGAAAGACGGTTACTTTGCTTGATATACTTGTTGTAGAGAAGGATACCAAAATCGGTGTGAAGTGACTCATCCTTAGCAATCAAGTCATTTGCCTTTGAGAGGTGACGAAGTAAGTTTTTGTTCTGGAAGTAGTAAATCGCACAGAAGCTTGCACTAAAGAAGATTCCTTCTACGATAATGAAAGCAACGAGCTTTTCTTCGAATGACTTAGAATCATCGTTTGCCCAGTTCTCAGCCCATGAAATCTTGCGATTAATGGCATTGTTCTTCTCATTGATACTATCAAGGTAATGCTGACGAAGCTTATCGTCTTCGATGTAAGTTTGAAGCATCTTATCATAAACTCGTGCATGAGTATATTCAATCGTTTCTTGCTGAGAATAGAAGTCCTTTGCTTCTAACATATTGACATGCTTCATGAAATTATCACTAATATTCGATGCAACTACCGTGTCGGATGCCGCAAAGAATGTGATAATATGAAGTAAGAAACTACGTTCTTCTGGAGTCAACTTAGTGTTCCATTCGTTCATATCCTGCTCAAACTTTGTCTCGGTTTCGTTCCAAACGGTGCCCTTGTGAAGATTTACCATCTTCATTACATCCATATACTTCGGGGTATAAACCTTACGATTAACGTCCTTATATGTTAAGGGGTTGGTAGGGTCGTTATACGTTAGTGCATTGGAAGTGTCGCTGTTTGACATAGTAGTGTATGATATTGAATAGAATTCATTTTTTATAATGGCCGAATGCACTATATTTATCGTCGTATTCCTATATTCTATACAATCTACCTCTAGTTTTATACATTCTGCCATGTTTTTGATACTCATAGCTATAACTAAAAAATGTTGTACACCCGTCTATATGTGTCATAGTTACAATAACTGGTTCCTCTGACTCACTACTCGAACATGCTCCCATATAATGCTATATACATATTGATATAAAAAATCTATTGTTTATTGTGAAGGATGTGGTCGTTTATTGTTGCATGGTATTGCGAAAAGGTCGGTTATTGTGAAGGATGTGCGCCCACCTTATACTGCAAAACACCTTCATACCACCATTCATAAGACCCATCTGAATGATAGATTGCTGGCCCGCCGTTTCGATGATATTTACCGTGTTTGATGTATCTTTGTTGCTTACCTTTGATGTATGCAGGACCTCCATCGCGATGTCGTTTGCCATTTAAATACCACTCTTCGTCGAAGTTTTCGTAGTCGATTGCAGGTCCGTCAGAGCGACTTAGTAGTCCATTTTGATACCAGTAATGAGTGCCAAGTGGGTTTATAAATGCTGGTCCATTATCACGATGTATTTTGCCGTTTAAATACCATATACTTACACCATTTGATTCGATATGCGCAGGTCCATTTTCACGATGAATAATGCCATTTATTTTGTATAGCTCAATGATATTTGTGTAGTTTTCTACTTTCGATTGACAGATTTCTGCAGGTCCATAATCGCGATGGACGATACCTTCTTTATACCAAATGCGGTCTCCATTTACGTATACTACTGCCGGTCCATCTTCTCTATGTAGAACGCCATTTTTCCTATACTCAAGGGTGCCATCCTTATCAATCTCTCTAGTATAAATTTCTTCGTCTATGGCGTTTGGTTGCGATGCAAATTCCTCGATTTCTTCATTATTACTGCCACTACTGTCGCCTTCTTTACTTTCATGACCTTCTTTGCTTCCGTTGCATTCTTTGCTTCCAGAGCCAAATCCTTCCTTATTCTCATCCAGAAATTTCTGAAACGTCTCGAAAACTACTTCTTTGTATTCTTCAAATGTGATACTTCTATACTCACTATTTAGGGCTTTTAATTGCTGAAAATCCTCAAATAAAACAAGCTCATCCATTTCCAAATTGGTTGAAATATCGGTTAGTTTAAACTCTTCCGACGCCGTATGTGCGCCCAATGCGGTATGCTTGTCCGCCATTTGTAGTCATTGTCATTATAGATATGTCTTTAGAATCATTTTTTACTTTTACCAATTTTTCATCATAGCCTTTATATATTATGTCAGCTCTTATTATAGGTCTTCTTTTGATATGTATTGTCATATATTTCATTTATAGGAACAAAAATACTCCAAATTTAGCACCTACTATTCCTGGTTCTGGGGTAGTAAAGCCGCCATCGGATGCTCCTATTGTGATGCCAACGATACCTATCGATACAACGAAGCCAATAGACACATCAAAACCTGATAGTGCTGTTCCCGGTAATACTATGATTCCAGACGTTATGGTACCGACGACTATCACTCCTGCAACATCAACGAACGTGGTTCCTTATATCCCGACTGCTTATACCCCAGCAGTGGTTCCATACACTCCACCAAGTTCAACTTCAGTCACTCCGTATACTCCTCCAAGTTCACAACCAACCACCACCCCTGTCATTCCTTATACACCACCATCACAGCCACCCACCTCTCCTGTCGTTCCTTATACCCCTCCGACACCTCAATCAACCCTTACACCAGTAATGATTGCAGCAAAATACGTTACGATCATGAAATCATCGCCAATGGGCTTGTTAGATCCAAAGAATAATGAGAAAAATTGGCAGCATACTATGACGATTGACCGTATAAAGTTTATGGATATCAACCATAATATTGTGAATCCGAAGATGGTTGATTGCACTTCATCAGAATATATGCACAAAGCTGTTAAGAATACCAGAACTGGAAGTGTATATGGTAACAATTGCACCGTTACACTAGACTATGACGAAAAACGTAAAAAGGATGGATTTTATCTAGATTTCTTACCAAATCAACGTGCTGAGTTTTCAGGCGTTCCAATGTGGATTACGTATGAATTTACTACCCCAGTAATCTTAAGTATGATTACTCTTGAAATGAATTCTGATGCTATAGAACAAGCATCGGCATTGTCACACGCTATTATTAACGTTGCTGATGAGAAAAAGCAGGTATTTTTCAGCACACAGCTAAACAAAAGTGCGAGTTACAACGCCATCTCGGATGACGCCAAGTATATCATCTATGTAGATTCTATTCGATATATTCAAAATACTCTACAATACATCGACCAAATTCGCATCACAAAGACAATCGCGACGGATGCCCGTGTTTCAAAACCATTAGTATTCGATGAAATTCGTCTTTTCTATAACGATAATGGACGACAAGTAGGTCTTTCAAAAGTAACCTCGAAATTATCAACTCCTTCGTTTAATGGGTCTGGTTTAGTCAATTGGTTTGACTTAGCAAAGGGAACTTTGTTCGGAACTGATGGTTCTGGAACTCTCCAATCTATCCTTCTAACCATTAGTCAGAAGGGAGAAATGCTCTCTAATGCTGAGTTTATTTCTGGCGATTTACGGTCAAACGGTCTGTCTTTAGATACAAATAACGGCGCTTTGATTCAATTTGAGTCGATTGAGCCCAATGGTTCTGTTAAGGTTCTTAGTTCAGTGGTGATCCAAAAGAATGCAATTATGACTAGTGTTGGCTTTATAAAACCTAATATTCTTGATAAAAAAGTGGCGTATATCAATTTTACTAAAAGCAATACTTTTAGTTTGACAAAATCCGAGTATGACATGGAAATTGGTGATATTTCGTTATACGATAGTAATAATAATAGAGTATCTTCTCGAGAGGATCGAATATCAGGTCCTGATATTGATGGTGGTTATGTTGCTATTGATGGCGATAATTCCACTATTTTATCAACAAATATGGCTAAGTATAAATATAATACAGCGTCATTGAATATATTTGACAGTTTCAAGGAAGATCCCGACGGATGTCCTAACGATAGTTGTAGACGAGTAACTGTTTTGACATATACCCTTAATACTCCAAAGGAAATTTCGTATATCCAACTTGGTTATAAAGGAAAAAATGTATATAAAATTCCTATGAAAATAGCGGCTTATAATGCCAATAATCAACTACTTGCATCATATACTACTTACTTTCCTATTGTAGATGTAGATAGCAATCAACTGTTCTACTTAGTGGATTTGAATAAGTAAACTACATGATAATGACCCGGTTATCATCTTTGTCTAGCATATTATTTAACATATAATTCTTATGTTTTTTGCTTATACTGAGATACTTGTCTTCGTTACGATCGTTTGACATATAGTCCTTACGTTTATTGTTTAAATCATCAGCTTCCATGTTAAATGTATATTCGTCTGGAGTAATTGGCCGTGAAAGCACAATGTCCGAAAGCATAATGTTGTCCCATTCATCACTTAGTTCGTTTGTAAATGATACGTGTCCAAATGTGTTGAATGGATAAATAGCAACAGGTGATGTGCTTAAAAATGTGTTTGCTGGTGACAAATTGATTGGTGACAAATTGATTGGTGACATATCTGGCGTAAATGTCATACCCTCATACGTATGGATCGGAGAAAGGTCAATGGATGCCATATCTTCATATGTATGAACCGGAGAAAGGTCAATAGATGTCATACTTGACAAGGATGATACGTCTGAAGTAGTGTCTATTGGAGAAGTGTTAACCTGTGATGGAGTAACAGCTGGAGTAGCTACTGGAGAGGGAGTAGCAACTGGAGAGGCGTCAATAGTTAGAGATTGTGTAATGGGCGATGCGCTCTTTGATAGGCTAATTGGTGACATATTTAGGTATATTTGACCGTCTGAATATGTTAGCTGTGAAGAGACATCAAGTTGCGATAGAGCAATAGGTGTGTTAATTGACGTATTTACAGAGGCATTGATTGATGGTCTGATAGACATGTTGTTCGAGGGTCTGATAGACGCATAAATTGGAGAGTTGTTTGGAGAACTATCAGGTGAGTTATGAAGTAAAAATCGCCTACGTAAATATGTGTTTGGTATAGGACTATTTTCTGGTTTCATCTCGTTTGCTGCATCGATACATGCCATTAAAATTCGTTCTGCTGCACCCATACTTCTCTCTGCGAATTTGTATGTCATATGGTCATGCATTGCTGCAACTATTGCTGAATTTTGAGATAACCTTTGCTTAAGGATTTTAATCAAAGCATCGTCACAAGAAGTCCTTTTAACGACTGAAGATACTAATTCATAGCTGTATTTGAACTCTTCAAAGGGTGTTTTACGGATACTATAGATGAAATCTCGCATATATACATCCCGATTTAAGTATTGTTCATGAGATAACTGAGCTACTTTATAGCAAGTATTGAATGATATATTACCACTTTTTACGTTAGAAACTTTAAGTTTGAAAATAGCGTACATTTCGAGCATTTATGTTAGGGGTAACGGTATATTGCTATACCAATTTCACTTTTTAAGGTTAGTTATGAGTAAAAAATAGCCAATGTATGACCATGACTTACAACATAATCACGTAGTTATAACGATATTTCTCCACTTACCATTTCGCCATTCACCTTTAACAGTGCTTCCATTTACAGATGAAAACTGAGCATTTCCACATTTTTTCCCATCATCACTGATACTAACATATGTACTGCCATTTGTATACGTATGAATACCTGTTCCATGCCGCTTGTTGTTTTTCCAGACACCTTCATAAGTATCACCGTTGGGCCATGTGTACTTTCCATAACCATGCTTTTTATCATTTTTATACTCTCCTTCATACATATCGCCATTATTCCATGTATATTTTCCATAGCCATGTTTCATGTTGTTTTCCCATGTGCCGTAGTATGTATCACTGCACGAGTAACGGTGAAAGCTACTATTTTCATACTTTTCGGTCATTTTATTGTTATACTATATAAAATGCTTTCACTTTCACTTTTTATACGTAAAAGGTATGGTTTGTATGTATAAAAGTATGGTTTGCACGTCTAAAAGTATGACCAAAATGTCTAAGAGTATGGTCGATATATGAGAAAAATAAGATAAAAAAGAACAAATAAGCAGGATTGTTACGTAGATATATGATAGTTAATCATCACATTCTGACGTATAGAGTGATGAGTTGTGGTGAAAAAGATTTGAAGTGGTCGATCGAAAAGAAGAAGTATCGGAGAAGGTGTCTTGAAGGTGTTCAGTAAAATCGGGCATATTTGAATAATCAACGGCTACCGAATACTCTGTAACATCTGCAGTAAGCTCACTTTCTACCGTGTCTGTAATGCAACATAACTTGCAGTAACACTGCATTTCTATACAAAATAAAACAAATGCCATTATAGAGTCATATACTGATACATAAATCATTTTTTTAATGGAGTAATAATCGTAGTGATTAGCGTCGTATTTCTACAATACTCCGCTAAAAATTATACGGTGTAAGGGTCTTAAAAAGTATACGGTGTAAGAACGTCATTATAGATGCTTAAAGACGGTAAATTATAGTAGTATTTGCCTATTTCCCACTTGGTTCCGATCATCATATCTTTGATGGCTTGGCTTACGTACTTATAAACGGATACTCGCTTGACACCAGTATCGATATAGGTTTTTTCATCGAATAGATTGATAAACTCCAAATCATTGAAGCCCTTGTCGAGGAATAGTTTTAGATTATTAGCGGTTAGTTCTGGCTTTAGTTTGATAAAATCATACATATTTACAGCATGAATAAGGTCCTCCTGAGTAGAATCTAAGTATTCTAAATCTGGAATTTCAATGCCATTTTTTAGTGCAAGTGTCTTGATTTCGTTGTCAATAACTAGATTTTCTGACATTAGAAGTTTATGAGGGAAGTAATTAAACGGGTATTTATCGTCACTATCTTGAATATCTATACGGAAATTATAGTTAATTAGAAGCTGTATCTGCTTTAGGTTCTTGTTTTTAGCTGCAATATGCATCGGTGTTTGGTTGTCAATGACCATTCCAGGGTCATTTGGAATGATAATCGGAATCTGATTTGTATATAGAGCGTTTAAAAAGTCAGACATTTTGATATATTACTTATTGATTATAGTTAAATATGGAGATATTTTAGAGAGTATCAACTCGTTCCTTCATAATAAGTAACTCATCTTCTGGGATGGGTTCTTCCATTTCATCAGCACCGTAAGAAGAGGTACTCTTAACCTCGTTACTCTTTATATCTTCGTAGTTAAAGGACGCATTAAAGGAGCTTTTCGACCCATTGCCATTCGACCCATTGCTATTTAGCCCACTGCCATTCGGCCCACTACTCTTCATCTCGTTGCTCTTTGACACGGTACTCTTCAACTCAGCTCTATTTGACTCAACGCCCTTTTCATCATCACTTTCAGAATCGTCACTTTCCAACTTACCGTTCTTTGACTCACTACTCTTCGACTCTTCGTGGACCCTTAACTCTCCGTTTGGAGTGTACACGTGATTCAAGTAAGGTAGGCGACTCTGTAGAATACTTACACCGTCATTTGCATCATCGTCGTCATCAACAATACCTGCATGCTTACGAAGCAGATACTTCCTTAGTTCATTAGGATCTTGGGGAGGTGTGTCCTTTTGTTCGTTACTATCGTCATCGTTAGTATCAATTTCACCTGATAGCTTCTTTATATAGGCAGCTAACTCGCGATCTGCATCGGTTTCCTCTTCATCGTAGTTATCATCGTCATCGAATTCTTCTTCTTCGATTGATTCGATAACTGATGGCTTGGTTACTTTTGATACTGCTTGAGTGTGATTGGACTGAGTATTTGCTGATGTACTTACAGGTGTGTTTGTAGTGGTGAATGGATTTACAGGGACGAATGTGGGTATGTTCTGGCCAACAGGTTTAACTGGCTGTGCAGCACCTTGCGTGTAGTTATGTGTATTGGGGAGTTGGGTATAAAACCACGTAGGAACAAGCGGTTCGTCTAAAGGTTCTGGTTCTTCTTTAAGCATGTAATGAGTATTATTGATTTGACGCCAAAGCTTTAAGATTTTTGAGGCATTTTTATTCTTGTTCCTATTCTTTTTTTGGGATTCGGTCGAATTCATCTCTATGCACAACTTTGCTGCACCAATGCAATCGGATAGATGTTTGATGTTTATTGCATGTGCTAGCATATTTTGAATGATTTTTACCTTAACTACATATGTCATATCGACCTTCTTTTTCATCATCTTACCGAGTAATTTTTCTGCTTTTCTGCGAAGAATTTCTAAGCCGTTGCACACCTGAACCTTATTGTTATATACCGGAAGCTTATTTCCACTTACGAAAGCTTCACTACTTACATGAGCTTCACTACTATTTTCCTGCGACCCATCTTCATTTAAGGAAGATTTATCGACATCAACACGAAGAGGTCCACACCACTGTGCAAGTATCGACTCCTTCTTTATCTGAGTCTTAATAGCAGTTGGATTTGATGGTCTCTTTGCGAAGAAGTCATCAACATAAAGATCGTCATCATCCTTAAGTTTTATATTAAACGCGGTTTCTGCATGATGAACAACTGTATCACCTTGTAATTTCTTGTAATAATAGCGAATATTAGAGATTAAAGTTAAGGAATTACCAATCAATTCATTAAGTTCCGGATCGAGAACACCTAACGTAGAAGACAGCAGACATTTGATGTTTGATAGAACTACTTTGATATCTGATGATACTTCTACATGTGATTGTATAGCAGCTAGCATACTTTTACGAGTGGTCAGAGTCTTAAGAATATCCTCAATCATTATATAAACATATATATCATAAGTTTATAATACATAAGTTTATAACATAATCTATGGCTAAAATCATAAATACCGTTGAACAGCCGTGGTTACACCTACTTAGGCAAAAAATGCAAAGAGAGGAAGAATCGAAGGAAGTTAGACCAATTTATGCTGCTGATATCGAGCATAGGAAAGAGCTAAACGTCCGAATGAGTCTTCTTTTACATGAAGTTAAGAATGGTAATATTGACTTATCGCAGAGCTATTGGTATGACTTTATTCGGTTTTGCCTTGAAAATTCTCTGTTTGAGGAGATTGATTTAGTGCTAGACAAAATGCTATATATTCATAGTGATATCTGCACTTTACTGTATAACAGCGATACTCATATGTTGAAGAATTTGAAGAAGAAGCTAGAAATAACGACAAATCAAATCACAGAAATCATCTCAAAAAAGCATCATCGTGACCGTAGTGACCATAAAATCTGTTATATTTGTTACACAAACTGCAACAATACTGAGCACAACAAAGTAGGCGATGTTTCTACGTGTTATTTATGTGCGAATGTTTGCAATAACTATACCAATTTCCTTAGTTTTCATGAGTATATTAACCTTGATTTAGTGTTTTATATTGCAAATATCAAGCCTGAACTGCTTACCAAAGAGCACTTAGACCGTATTATGGACAGAAAAAATATCGATGAAACTCCTATGATACACCTCGATATTCATCAGTATAACATCACAAATCCTGAACTGATGAAAAAGCTCAATAAATACAATGAAAACTACAAATATACTACGCTTAACCTACAAACCCTTACTACTCCTGAACCATCCTTTTTCTATGATTTGATGCATTGTTTCGGGATGTTTGCGAAGTGAGACTAGGTGCGTTGGGATCGCGCATGTGAATCAATACGTCATCACTCTCGTCATTGTAAGAGGTTTGACATCAAATTCATTGTCCAAACTGTCTAAGTCATCGATACCTTCGTTGAAACCGTTGATTTCGACATCATCTATAATTTGCAGACTACCGCATATGGAAGGACGTGGAGCGATGTGCGATCGAATGGACCTTACGGACTTGGCTGTCTTTGGAATACTTGGGATGTTTGTGCTATTTGGGGTGTTTGTGCTATTTGGAGCCATACCAGCTTTGGGATTGATAAACTGCAAAATAGTTCGTTCAAAGATTTCATCACTTTGTGCGTTTATGCCAAAGTTTTCATGTTTTGGGTCGATAAACTGCAAGAGAGACTGCTCAAAACACTCTTCACTACTTTTATTTTCGTGTATATTGATATAGTTTCCTGCTAAATTTAGGTGCTGTGGAGCACCGGATTCTAGATGTTGTGGTGCGTCAAATGACGTCTGGATTTTCTCTTCTTGACCTCTACATGCATCATTTACCCACATTTCAAAGCATTCTTGATAATATTTCTCTTCTTGTGCGTATAGGTCTTCACTACCATTTTGGATGATAGAAAACGTTTCGTCTATGGATGATGCGCGGTCCTTTTCACATAGAATAAAGCTAGACATCGCGTCGTCAGAATCTTCTTGTTTTTTCTCATGTTGTAAGTTAGGGTCTTCTTGTTTTGACTCATACTGTAAGGTATATTGGGTATTTTCTACGATAAAATACCCATTTCTGGAAGGTGTTGGATTGACATATAAGACATTGGGAGGTGGGGGTATGTGGTCTGAGATATATTGTGCGTTGCGTCCTATAGTATGATTTGGAGCGCTATTATTCGATATGCGGTTATTATTCATACATGAACGTACGTTATATACTTAGTATTTTTCATTTTTTAAGGGAATAATATTCATACATGAACCCCTTAAAAGTGAATTTATTGTTTATAAATATATGGACAAAATGACAGAAAAGGTTAAGATTTTGGTGTATGATTGTTATAATCCGGCTTTATGGAAAGATCGTGGATATGAATATAGCCCTTCTAGTGAGATGGATATAAATGGTTATAGATATTCGATAGGTAAAGAAGGAATAATTAGCATAGATGGGTTATCATATATCGAATACATATACAATAGTGATATTACACTGATACACAAATATTGGTGGAATCACTATGGAGGACAATGCACCTTTGCTAATGGGTGTATTTCAGTTATAAATGATAAACCATCCTTTATATGTCCTGTTCAAGGTAAATGGTGGGGTAATCATGAAACACGTCACAGGAATAACGACAAGTCCAGTTATAGTGATCCTAAATCTGGGGAATGGGTATATATTGGAAAAAATCATCGATTATTCAATCATTCCTTTTATAGTAAATATCTTACAAAAAACTCACCGTATGTTGAATATCGTGTAAATGGCATGACGTGTGACCAGCTACAATTCAACAAAATCATGAACAAAATCCTCACAAACAATACTTTAAACTACAACATTACTAACAAATATGAAGAGATTTTGATGAATAATCTGTCGATAATCAACGCAATATACACTACGACGTTATAAGTTTTACACTACTACACGATAAGTTTTATACTAAGACACTGTGAAAAGTGATTTTTTGTTTATAAATATATGGATAAAATGACTGAAAAGGTCAGGATTTTGATGTATGGATGCTATAAACCCATTGAAAAATATAGTCAGAGAAGTGATATGATTCCATGCAATATAACCATAAATGGATATAAATACCTTATAAATAATGGAGAAATAACGAGTATAGATGGGTTATCATATGTTGAATATATACCATATAATGCTGTAACGCTGAACAATGCTTGGTGGCGGAATGACGAACATTATACTTTTTCGGGTGGTTATCTTAGTGTAAAAAACGATAAACCTTCGATTAAACGTAATTATAGACGATTATGGCAAAATCACGAAATAGAACATAGAAACAACGATAAACCCACCACCTGTATCAAAAATAATGATATGATTAGATTTTGGTCGCTAAATGAAAAAAGACATCGATTATTTAACTATGCGTTTTACTACGTAGAGCCACAAGGTGGTATATTTTATGCCATAGATAACAAAACTTATTATGAGGAACTACATCAATTTCATACTATCATGAACAAAATCCTCACAAACAACACTCTAAACTACAATATTACTAACAAATATGAAGAGATTTTAATGAATAATCTATCGATAATCAACACAATATACACTACTACACTATAGGTTTTATACTAAGACACCGTGAAAAGTGATTTTTTGTTTATAAACATATAGACAAAATGGCTGAAAAGGTTAAGATTTTGATGTATGATTGTTATAAACCGGTCGAAAGAGATCGGTTTAATAATGTTTTGCATCCTAGTAATATAACTATAAATGGATATAAATACTTGATAGCTAAAAAAGAAATAACAAGTATAGATGGCCTATCATACATTGAATACATATATGATAATGCCATAAAATTAGATGAGCTTTATTGGTGGATTTATTATGAAAATTATACATTTTCTGATGGGTATATTTGCACAAAAAGTGACAAACCGTCGGTTAGAGCTGGGGATGATCAGCACTGGAAGAATCATGAAATGGACCAACGAAACAACGATAAACCTTCTAAATGTATTCATAAATCATATAGGAATTGGTCATCAAATGGAAATTTTCATCGATTGTTTAACTATTCCAATTACTATGATAATGGATGTCACATATTATATATCATAAATGGATGTTTTCATCAATTTGATACCATCATGGACAAAATCCTCACAAACAACACTTTAAATTACAATATTACTAACAAATATGAAGAGATTTTGATGAATAATCTGTCAGTAATCAACACGATATACACTACGACATTATAAGTTTCACACAAAAGCGTTATAAAAAGTGATTTATATATATTTATATATGAACAAAATGTCTAAAAAAGTTAAGATTTTGATGTATAATTGTTATAAACCTTTTGGGCGATATCATCCCTGGGTATCCTTGCGTCCCTGTAATATAACTATAAATGGCTATAAATATTCGATAGATGATGAAAAAATAACAAGTATAGATGGCTTATCATATATTGAATATGTATATAATCGCGCTATAAAATTGGACCGACCATGTTGGTGGTCAGATGAAGGAAAATATACTTTTTACGACGGATATATTACAATAAAAAACGACAAGCCGTCGATAAGAACCGAGTATGGCACATTATGGCAAAATCATAGAATCTTCCAAAGAAACAACGATAAGTTCAGTTCTTACTATATCAATACTACTAGGTATTGGTCTGGCGGAGGACACCGATTGTTTAATTACGCAGGTATTGATCCATACACTATAAAATCTGGGGCATACAGGGTGTATAGTAGAGCGTATTCTTACTACCAATTCAACGATATCATGAATAAAATACTCACAAACAACACTCTAAACTACAATATTACTAACAAATATGAAGAGATTTTGATGAATAATCTGTCAGTAATCAACACAATATACACTACAACGTTATAAGTGAGGGAAAACATATAAGAGAGTAAAAGGAATGAAAATATGTAAGATGATGAAAGTGTGTAAAAAGCGTGATCGTGTGAAAATGTGTAAAAAAATCATAAGTGTGGTAAAGCGCAATCATTACACATCAATAGCCTTAATCTCTCCCATAATATCATATCGATGGTCGTCATAAAATTCAGTGGTGTAGATGATGGGAATCTTATGATAACGGAGATATGTGTTGATATCTTCAATCAAATGGCCGGATTTAGCGACGATCTTATCGAAGTCCTTGATGACCAGAATAGTTTGCTTACTGTAATAAACCATGTCACAAACCTCTTTCATAATGATACTTTTTTCAAGGTCAGTCTTGCCGATGAAAGTGATAGGTGTGATGATTTGGACCTCGGCGAGTGTAGAAAGCTTATGAATGTATTCAATAAGGTCGTCTTCAACAAGGTCATTTGATCGGACTCGAATGACATATGGCTTGTTTGGCGCGTATGGTTCTAGGTCGTATTTGCCATACTTATTAACCATTTCTTTACTAGGACTGCGATATTCAAGGGACTTTACGAAGTGCTTCATGTTAAGAACGACGTTCTTATTGATAGTTTTTTGACCAATTTCATCGTCATGGATGCCTTCGAACATCGCAATAGAAACGGCATCCTTGATGACACTTTCAACGTCGGCACCTGAGAAATTGACAGTATTTTTTGCAAGGAAATTGTAGTCTAGTGCCTTTAACTTTCGTGCTCGACTCATCTTAGCAGTATGAATCTTGAAGATTTCTGACCGTCCTTCTAGGTCTGGGAGGTTGATGCCCATATGGACTTCGATACGCCCAGCACGGAGAAGTGCAGGGTCAATAAGGTCCTTTCGGTTGGTTGTTCCGATGATAAGGATATTATTCTTAGTGTGAATACCGTCGATTTCCGTAAGTAATTGATTCACAATGTTGTCTAAAGTGGCAGTTCCTTCACTACCCGACCGTGTTTTACATAGGGAATCTATCTCATCAAAGATGAAAACATGGAGCTTATGAGGGTTTTTCTTTGCAGGTTCGAAAATCTTTCGGACGTTTTCTTCGGACTGTCCCATAAACTTGTTTAAAAGTTCAGGTCCGTTAATAATTTTTGGTTCAATGTCCGTAAGAATTCGACTAATTTGCCTCGCAATGAGTGTCTTTCCAGTGCCTGCTGGACCATGAAGTAGGATACCTTTTATATGCTTGATTCCCAGCTCGTCAATGAGTGCCGGGGGGTAAAAACGACTGATAAACGCCCTTCGGAAAATCTCCATCATCTGATTATCCAAACCCCCTATACCTAACTGTTGGGTATTAAAGAACTGAGCGATGT
Source organism: Iodosphaeria phyllophila (assembly GCA_025802455.2). Lineage (NCBI taxonomy): Eukaryota > Fungi > Ascomycota > Sordariomycetes > Amphisphaeriales > Iodosphaeriaceae > Iodosphaeria > Iodosphaeria phyllophila. The sequence continues at coordinate 10,012 of JAOYMO020000012.1, read as the reverse complement.
CTGCAGTAAAGTCATTTTTGTGGAAAATCTCAGCGTTTGAAATTGTGATTTCAGTGGCATTACAATCGATTTTACCGAATTTCTTGCTGTCATCTGCGAAACTTCCAACAGACACACTGTCAATCTTGATGTAAAACATCTGTGTTTCATAAGGGACTTGATACTTAATACCAACCGAAACAGTCTGTAAATGAAGATCATTTAAAATCGACTTCTTGATAAGGTCTTCAGGAACACACACTTCTGATACGATTGTTACGGTGATAGCGCTTAGGTTATGAATCGACATCGCCTTTGAAAAAGCTAGCTCTTTGTATTCACTGCTCTTACTATTTCCATCGCGGGCTTCAATGGAGTCCTGAATGTCACTAGTGATGTAATACTCATCATTCTTAAGCTCTGCTGCTTCATACACATCGAACGCATACTTTGAATCTACTAGCACGAATGGCTTAAATCTCTGGACTGCTTGACCGAAAAACACACCATTAGCATTGCGACGAGGAAACCCTGAAATGTCGATCTTCTTATACTTCATCGGGCTTTTGATATACTTTCTTAGTTTTATTGTTTTAATATGTGGTATTTTTACGTATGGGTAGTGGAATGAGACCACTACCCATACGTAAAAATACAAAAAAGTGAATTTCTATACGATATCTGTAAAGAACAGCGATGTGTGGCTGCAAGATGTCTTCAGTAGAAGAACATAAGCCGATCAATATCACTGACTTACGGATTGATATCAAGGTCAAAAATGAAACACCTATCGTCATCATTAGCTACGATAGTGACTGCGAACAAGACGATGATTCTGTGTTAGGTAGTAGGTGTAGAACCAATAGTATTTCCAGCAGTATATATAAAAAATGCGATAAATCTCCGTCGATTTTTACGTTTGATTTAGTGGTTGGCAGTGTTTAAAAAAGTGAATTTTGCTTTGGTATATAACAAACCAGCATACTACAAGTATAGTTGTTTTTAAGCCAAATGAGTTCATCGTCGGCAGCTCTGGGTTTTGTAAATACTCTCATGGATGCTGCTAAGAGTGCTAAGGAGGCGGAAGATTTACAGATTGCTCTCGCGATTAGTGCTGCGGATGCTAAGGAACACCAAGAGAAGACCGATGCTGTTTGGGCCCAAAACATCGCAGATACTGAACGCGCAGTGCAGGAATCGATAGTATTGATGGCGTTATCAGATCGCGCTTATGCGAAGTCTTTGATGTGCAGTATGTAAGGAAAGGCTATTTTTTTACGGATATTGAGTTTCCCTATAAAGACACAAAATATACAGGCTTCACCTTATAAAGTAACAAAATATAAAGGGCTTCCTTATAAAGTAACAGAGTATAAAGGGCTCCCTTATAAAGTAACAGAATATAAAGGGCTCCCTTATAAAGTAAGAGAATATAAGTATATAAAGCGATGTCTATGTTGATAGATTATGAACATTTAGAGGATTACTACTACTTTTCTAAGTATATGAACCTCAAAGAGTGGATGTTTTGGATTGAAAATATGGAAGACAAAAAAGTGCATAGAGTTTTCAAGAAATTTTACTTTGAACGTAAGGATAAACGAGGCAATCGCTACTGCATTCAGTGCTCAGATCGAGCAGTAGATGAAGGTTCTTACGTTTGTGGATTTTGCTACAATGGTTTAAGCAAAAAATATACTAACAAAAACTTAATGAATATTGCTGATATTATAGATATTGTTATAGATATTGAGTCAAATTTGGCTGCTGATATTCCAGATTCGCAGGAGCGTATACAGGGTCCGAAAGTTGAAGGTGTAGATTGAAAATTACTCATTTTTAAAGGGTTATCTCATTTTTAAAGGGTTATCTCATTTTTAAATAGTTATCTCATTTTTAAAGGATTATCTCATTTTTAAAGGATTATCTCATTTTTTATGGGGTATACCTTTGGATGAAATCTATCCAGATTTACGCTTGCATCTTTGCACATCTTGAGGATATCATCAGCATCTTGTTGTGGTTTAGCGTACTTTACATCTTTGCAAACTAGGTACATTTCAATATACTTAAGACTGGTCCAATATCTATGTATTTTGTTGATTTTTACCTTCAGTGTGTCATCACATTTACGTGGCTCTATAATAGAATTGGTTATGTTTTCAAGAGATTGTAAATGGTGATGTAAGCTATCAACAACCTCTTGAAGATCGCTATAACTATGTTCAAAATGAAGTTCAACCATACGTTTTAGAACATCGTCAATCTTTTCGGGGCTATTTTTACTGCACACGGTTTTCGATTCATCTCCATTAGACTCGCCATCATCACGATCGTCGTCAGAATTGGCAAACTCACTATCGCCGTCAGAATTGGCAAACTCATACATGATACTGGGTTCATCATCATCAAATTGGTCAAGTCTAGAGAGGGAGTAATCGCCGATGTTTGCATCTACACATAGCTGTTCGATATGCTTAGCGTCACTTTTTGGATCTGCGTATCTTATATTTTTACCATGTATCTTTCCGGTGATAGACTTGAGAGTCTTGTGATATTCTAGTATTTTACTAGTTTTTACTTTTATACTAGCATCGGATTTGTTTAGTGTTTTGAGTGCATTTGTATGTGCTTTGAGAGATTCTAAGCTCTTAAATATATGCTCAATATCATCTAAAAGATTTTCATATCTGTCTGACTGTGCAAGTATTCGCATAATAACATTATCGATTTTCTCAGGAACAGCATCATCATTGTAACTGTTTTTAGACTCGACTTCTTCTGACATATTTGTATCAATTTTTGGTAAATATAGTAATAATATTCATTTTTTAGACGTTATTTTTGCTAGATTCTTAGAAAAAATAGAGATAATTTATGATTATTTCAATGATATTGTAGAAGCACAGGGCGTATACAGGGTCCAAAAGTTGAAGATATAGATTGAAAAACTTCGATATTAGTTATGTATATAGCTTTTATTTTTATGTATTTATACATATAAAATGAGTAAATCTAATCAATTTGGATGTTTCTGTTAGCGCAGTCGATTTTATAAAGATCAATGCATGCATCTTTACACATACTGGAAATCGAATTAGCATCTCGTTGTGCATCGGCATACCTAACCTCTTTGCAATTTAAAACGCTATCAACATATGAAAGGCTATCCCAATATTGGTAAATTTTATTGATTTTTACTTCTAGGGTATCACTACGGCTGTTTGGTTCAGTAATAGAATTCGATATATTCTCAAGAGTTTGTAAGCGAGAATGTAAGATATTAGCATCATATAGAAGGTCATCATATCGACGATCTTTATGGAGTTCGTGAATGGCATCAAGAATAAAATCAACCTTTTCTTTGCCTTCGTTGTCCATCTCATTTTCGTCGTCTTCATTCCAACCATCTTCGTCTTCATCTTCATTACCCCAACAATCTTCATCTTCATTACCCCAACAATCTTCATCTTCTTCAGTCTTTTCAGTTTCGTTGGTCTCTTTAACTTTGACAGTTTCTTCAGGCTTTTCATCTCCAATATGTTCTTCAGGCTTTTCAGTTTCATCAGGCTTTTCAGCTTCGTTGGTCTCTTTAACTTCAACAGATTCTTTAGTCTTTGCAGTTTCATCACCAATTTTACCAGATGTATCACCATCACATGACTCATCATCGTCACTGACTTCTTCGAGATTTACGTTTATATTTCTACACATTTGCATTACGGATTCAGCATCTTCTTCGAGAGAATCTTCAAATTTTAGTCGACCTCCAAACAATTTGAGTGTGTCACAATACAACCAGATTTTATTGAGCTTTGCTTTCATAGTATAATGGTTGTTTGGGTCTGCAAGTGATTTTGCTTGGGTGTCAAGATTCTGGAGCTCGGCCTGCATGTCTTTGATGATCTTAGACATCCATTCATGGGGGTTTATTTTAAGTATATGTTTGATGATTTCATCAATATCCTTAGAATCAATACCATCGTAATTATCGATTTCTGGCTTGGTTTCTTCTGACATATTGTGTCAATTGTTGGTAAATATGCCTATAATATTCATTTTTTAGTAAATATATGCCTATAATATTCATTTTGAACGTGGCGATTATATGAATTTCTAGCATAAAAACATAAATTGGTCATTATAAAGACACGTATCATAAAGACACGTATCGTACGTATATTGCGTCATGTCAGATTGGACTGTTAGGTGTGAAAACGAGTATGAATATAAGTCTAGCGGAGCTGCGTGTACTGTAACCAATATGTATCGGTTATACGCTATATTTAGTTCTCAACGAACATTAGCTGATAAAGGTTTGTGTATAAATTGTGCTGGGTATCTCAATAAAGGGACATATGTTTGTCTTGATTGTAAAGATGAAATAACCACAAACTATCCTGGTAAAGACATAACTAAACGTGAGGATATTGATGATATTGCTGCTGATTTAGCACCTAAACAGAAAGCTCAAAAGGAGTTAGAAAGGCAAAAAGATGAACAAGATAGACTTGACTTACTAGCTGAAATCGCGCCTGGTAAGTATTCGACGGATTATCATGAATATTCTGCGTATATGACTCCAAAGGAGATATCATTTTGGATGGAAAACAAAGACAACAAAAAGGTACATGACGTGTTTTATACCCTTTATCGAACACGGCGTGATTATGAACGCGATTGTGATGGCGCTGGGTATCAGTATTCTTGTATTAAGTGTTTGTATAGTGGTATTTCTTCAAATTACTACGTATGTACATATTGTCGTGACAGCTTAAGTGAAAAATACCCTGGTAAAGATTTCGGAAATCTCGGTGATGTCGTTGAAATTGTTACCGACTTTAATGAAGAGAAACGACAAAAAGAAGAGACTATTCGGCTAGAAAAACAACGAAAGGAACAAGAGAGGAATGATGCGATGTCAGAGGAGGAACGTGCAGTGCTGTTTGAAATGCAACGAAAGGAAGAAAATCGACGTGTAGAGGAACAACGAAAGGAAGAACAGAGGAAAGTAGATGAGCAAAAAATATTGGATTCTCTGACTCCTGAACAACAAGAAACATACCGAGAGCAAAAAATCAACAGACTTGCTATGAATTTTTGGTCGGCTGCGAGTGGTGCGTCGGCGATGCGATTTGATAGTGTTGCCGACGGTTCTGAGTAACGACGACTAAAACAAAAACATCGAAAACATTGTTATTTTTTTATGCGATGTATGTTAAAGCATGCATACTAAACAGTGTATCTACAGTGATATCTACCGCGATATGTCGAATATCAATCCACTATCTACAAACGACAAAGAACTGGAGGAGAAGAAAATTCAACCAATGTCTAAATTCTTAACGGATAGGTATGACAATAACTATAAGGATTTTTCTAAATTTTTAACCCCTAGAGAATTCTCGTTTTGGAAGGAAAACATCAGTGATGATGAAATACACCATGCACTTGATAAACTTCAATGGAGTCGCTTTAAGGATTCATGCCTCGACGATGGAAGATGGTGGGTTGATTGCTATCATTGTTTAGGCAATAACCAATATGGTGATTTGGATGGAAATATGTTGATTTGTAAGCAATGTTATGGCAGTGTAAGTGAAAAATACCCTGATAGAGATTTTACACAACTTAACGACGTTATTGATATAGTTGCGGATGCTTTGCTGCAATACAACTAGAAAATAGAGATTTTAAACGTTATCGAAAGGAACACAAAAGCGTATTAAAAGAATATACTCTGTTTAATGTATCTAGTACTGGTATATCAGTATGTCGTATTCTAAACCTCTTTATACAAATGATAAAGAAATGGTCTTTTGGTCAAAGATTGTGCTCGCCCATGATTTGTTTTATCAAAATCGACATGTTGTAGAAGGTAAATGGAAGTGTATAAATTGTCCGGAGCTTGTTGATAAGACTGGCTGTATTTGCAATGGTTGTGAAAGTAAAATCGCTACGGCATACCCTGATAAGGATGTTACTAAGATTGGTGATTTTGCTGATATCGTTATTGATATTGACTCTAAACGTAGAGAGACTGCTAAACTAGAAGGACCAGCTAAACAAGAAGAACCGGCTAAGAGTAAAACACAAGTAGGATCAGGCCATGCACAGGAAAATAAGGAGACTGCGAACGGTGATAAAAAAGAGTATGAGAGACGATACCCGATTGACGGTAGTCCGTATAATACACTCGAGATTTGGCGTGCATATGATTTGATGCGAGAGGGTGAGAGGCTAACGATTAAAGGAAAATGTGTAGTTTGTTGTCGCGAATATCTTAAAATTGGTGTTTATATTTGTAATCTTTGCATCAGTAACAACAAGGACTTATGCCACGGTAAAGACCTTACTAAAATTGATGATATTGCCGATATTGCTGCTGCTTTTGGTGATATTAAACATAGCCCATATTATAATCCTGAATGGACGAAAGAATGTCTTACTCCAGAATCAAAGGCACTATCTGGTATGCATCGTAAAGGTTTTGGTGATTTTGATAAGTTTTTAAGACCTAACGAATTTAAATTTTGGAAAGCAAACAATGGCGATAAAACTGTACATGATGTATTTAATAGGCTTCAATGGAGTCGCTTTGAAGATTCATGTCTTGACGATGGAAGATGGCCGGCTTATTGCTATAAGTGTTTAGGCCATAACCAATATAGTTATGCTGATGATTTAGCTGAAAATCAATATATTTGCAGGCGATGTATTGATATCACAAATGAAAAATATCCTGACCGAGATTTCACAAAAATCGAGGATGTTATCGATGTGCTTGCGGATACTCTCGAAGTAGAGAGACTGGAAGAAGAAGCTATGGGGTATAGCATACATCGAAGAAACCACGATGATTTTGTTTCATTGACTGATAAACAACGTATAGCTATGTATAAAGAACTGAAAATATCACATGAAAAAGAATTAGCATATCAACGACGCAGTCGAGAAAAAGATCGAAGATAACAAGATCGAAATGCATTTATGTTTATGACAAACGTAATCCAGAGCAAATCAAGCTTTTGTATTTTTTGGGGTTAGTGGTTTCTCAGTAACTATGATTTTTGGCATCTACTGACGGCATATTAAAGAATATATCCTGTTTAATGTATCTATAATATGTCATCATATCAACCTAGCGACTACGGTTACCCAATGTATACGAATGAGAAAGAACTCGTATTTTGGACAAAGATTAGGCATGCATATGACATATTCTATCAAAATCGCCAGGTAGTAGATGGTAAGTGGCAATGCATAAATTGCCCTACTATGGTTGAGGAATACGTATGTATTTGCGGAGAATGTAAAGATAAAATCACTGTAGAGTATCCAGATAAGAATACCAATAAAATTGGCGATTTTGCAGATATTATCATCGCTATTTACTCCAATCAAAGGGAGACGGTCGTAAATCAAAGGGAGACTACTCTCAATCAAAGGGAGACTACTCTCAATCAAAGGGAGCCAATATCGGAGCAGTCACGAGGAATTCAGACGCATCGAGAGGAGAACAAGGGACTAGATGATATACACGACGCAATCGGGATTTGGCATGCATTTGATATATTTCGGAAGCGCGAAAGGCTAACAAGTGACGGACGGTGTGTAGCGTGTACCCACACTTATGTTGATAAGGATACGTACGTTTGTAACGAATGTGAGGATATCATCACTCGACGGTATCCCGATAAAGATATTACTAAAATTGATGATATTGCAGATATTGCCTCTGATTTACACCCTAATCGTAGCGCGCGTCCTAAACCAAAATCGAAACGAGAGCCACAAGTACGTTCGACGTCGCAGTTGATGTCTGATATGTATTTCAGAAATTGGGAGAGGTTTTCTGAGTTTTTAAGTCCTAAAGAGTATTTGTGTTGGAAGAACCATATTGGTGATGAAGAGGTGAATGAAGTTTTCTATGAATTTTATCAAGATCGCCAGGAACAAGCATGGGATTATCAAGGCGATGGAGGATGGTCATACTATTGCATTAAATGCTTTGGTAACGAACAGTTTAACGATTTAGATGAAAATAACTACGCTTGTGACGCTTGCAGTGATAGTTTACACAAAAAATATCCAGATAGGGATTTCACAAATATTGAGGACATTATTGACATTGCTGCGTATTTTATTAGAGAGAAAGACCGTATAAAAGAAGTGATTGTGTTCGAAAAACATCGAAAGGAACACGATAGGATTATCGCAATGACCCCTAACGAACGTGAAAAAATGTATAAGTACTACTGGGGAAGGCAATCAGAAAGATTAGAGTATCAGCAAAGAGAACGAACGAAAGAACTACAAGAACAACGAAAACTAAGTTTTATGACAGATGATGGGCGACTGGCATACCACGAAAGCAAACGTCGCATCGCTGCTGCTCGTAACACCTATGGATTATCTTCTACGGCTATAAATTTCCTACTGATTGCAGAGGGTATTCCGATTATGAGTTTCAACGATTAGTAATGTCGTTATACCAGGGAGGAGTAGTATATTATAAAAAATGAATACTATATTCGTTATAACTATACTCGTTATATATCAACAAAAATGTCGTCGGATTTCATAAAAGACCATGACTTTATGGGCATACACAAAAACCTGGTAGAAGGTAAAAATAACGTCGATAAAGTGCAAAATGACGTTGATAAAGTGCAAAATGACCCTAAAAAACAAAAAGATGAGCCAGAAGTTTGTACTAAGTACCTAAACAATAAGGAATGGAATTTCTGGTTTGACAACATAAATGATGCAAATATTCAGCATACATTTAGAGTAATCCATCAAATCCGGCAGGCGAATCTTGGTGATTGGCAATGTATAAATTGCACCAAACTTGTTGTTAATGACACCTATGTTTGCCATAAATGTGAGTATAAAATTTCTACAGAGTATTACGATAAAGACATCGCTAAAATTGATGATATTATATCCATTATTATTGATATTGATGATAAGCGAAAAACACAAATAGCTATTAGAAAACATCGAGCAAGACAGGCACAGTTAGCACGACAGCAAACTACAAATCGGGATACATTTACTCAAAAAGAGAGTAATTATGCCGATATTATCTCAAGGTCTTTTAGTGGTTGCGACTTGCGCGATATCTATGCTGATTCTAGTTATAATGAAATGGTGAAGGAGTTCCTCGATTCATTGAACTAAAAACGAATCGTATATGCCACTAGAAATATACATTAAGATTATTTTAATATCCTTTTTTAATCAAAGTATAAGTATATAGATGTGGCAATTAGGATTAGTTATAGCCATAATTGTTCTTGTGGGATACATTATTCTGCTCCATAAAGACCATAATAAGAAGCAGAATTTTGAAGTAAAGGAAGAAAATCCATATGAACAAATGACAGAAGAAGAACTGATACGTGAGATGAACAAACCAACTGGACACTTCGATCCGCTAGAAACTTAAGGATCCGAAGGCCGCTAGAAACACTGCGGCCCAAGGTATTTTTGCGATGAAGGGTTGGTGAAAGGACACATTTTACCAGAAGAAACGATACTCGATTATTAATTCTTCATATTTTTTATATACATAGCAATATACGATGAATTCAAATGTGTTGGTAGGGATTTTTGCCGTTCTTTTAGTGTATGCAGTATATACCAAAAGAAGGATGCAAAAACAAAAGGATGCGTTTAAGGTCTCAAATGATTGGATAGGGACAAACAATCAGGCTGAAATTGATGGTGGTATCGTTGGAGGAAGGTATGTAGAAACACCTATCATAGCCAACCAGATTTCACAAGAACAAGCACTAAAAATATACCATAACAACTTCAGCGGGTACCATTATAATCACACATCCACTGAAAAACAACGCATTGTAGGATACATTGAGGATGGATTTAACCCAAGAACTCAAACGATTGCTGAATGGGAGAAGAAGAAATTCGCTCGAAACCCTATCCCAATGCACCTTAAGAAGATTCCCGATGCTGACAAAAACATCAATGATAAAAATGAGAAAGACCTCATCTTTAATCGAAG